>JASAMY010002578.1:0-42731 GCA_030248085.1 Paralinhomoeus sp. GSCO2_6 | reverse complement strand
TATTTCAGTGCTTTTCAGTATTATATGACCGTAAAATAACACTGTTTAGACCCAATTTTACCCATTTTTGACCAAAAAGTACAAGTGTAACTCAAAAAATGGCTAGCTACCCCCACTTTTTGCTCCAGATACCCCACAGAATTCTGCCATTCCCCCCCCCCCACTCTTCCAGACCCGATTACAGGTATGCCAGACCAGTGGCGGCGCCAGGAATTGAAGTTTGGGAGGGCAATAAAAATGTTTAGGGGGGCAACCAACAATTCAATTTTTTGGGTGATTCATCAGTCATTTTCGCCTAAAGAATTTTTGATGACAAAAGAATGCGAACAAACAGTCAATCTGTCAAACAGAGCGCTGCAGGCACGTGTTGGTGCACATGTTGTTGAGAGGCACATGTTGGTGCAGTTGAAAGTTGTAGTTGAAACACAGCAAATTGGGGCTTGTAGACGGCCTTTTTTGGCGCCTGGTGCCTTAGACCTTTTTTTAATGTTTTGTAGCACGATCTCTGTACAGACTTCAAAAATAAATCGTCTGCTTAGAAAAACGCCCCAAAAGGTCCCTTCCAAGGCCACAAACTGCATTGTTGGTACAAAAAAAAAAACGGCGCCGCAGGCAATTTTTTCATTCAACTGTAAACGCTACTGAAATGCGAATCAAAAATTTCATCGTCTGTTGAGAAAACGTATTGAAATTTTGCCAATACACACCCCTTACATGTCTCAAAAGGCACTGTAAACACAGCGATACAGACAAATTTTCTTGAATATTTGTCAGTAATGCTCTTTGTGCAGGCCTCATGAATGCAGAGTCTGTTCATAAAACACAGCGCCGCAGGCTAATTTTTCAAAAGTTTGGCCAAATTGCTCAATACCGACCAAAAAAAACAAAATCTGCTCAGAAAACAATGCACTGCGGTCTATTGTGCATTTTGGCAATACACGCCTCTTGCAGAGGCTTAAAAATACCTATACATTGGTTGTAGGTACATAATATACAGCGCCGCTACATAAACATGTGACAGTATACACTGCCTACAAACCTCATAATACTGCGTACAGTGAGAGAAGACAGAGTCGTTGGCAACATCTTCGAAAAATGAGTACCCGAGAGGTAAAATTAGCCTTCAATCGATTGACTTTGAAAAAGTTTGGGGGGGGGGGGGCAGTCGGAAACTTTGGAGGGGCAATTGCCCCCCCCCGCGCCCCTCCCTAGCGCCGCCACTGTGCCAGACATTGTGGTGGCGGTGGCGGCTGTTGTCATCCCAGGCAGTAGCCACTGCAAGCGGATACTGCTACTTTTTGCGGACTACTAATCCCAATGCTGGACTGTACCACGACGCTCATTGTACAATTATTTGCGATCTATCAGCAGTCATACGTTGATACTTCGATGGCCTAGTAGCTACGCTACCTAAGTAAAGACCGACAATACTAGAACTTTTATATAACAGCTTTAAAACTCGAAATGTTAGTGAAATTTTAAACCACACATTTTCAGACCAACTTTTCGGGAAACACCACTCGCTCACCACACGCTGAAGGACACTGAAATTTGTGGGTGGGCTCGGGCTACATAATTGCGGTAGTGGAGGGGGCTTGTAAATAAACTTGAAGCGTTCCATTTCCATATATAATAATCAGGGTGTACGCGTCAGCGTACAATCAGGGTGTGCGCGTTAGCGTACAACCCTAATACCTATGTGACGACTTCTCAATGCGGCTTTTTAAGTTTTCGATCGCCTATAACTTTTGATTGCCTGAACGGATTTCGGCGCGTTATGGCTCAAATGAACCGCCTTCTTCTGGGGCATCGAACGCGCCATAACGCGTTTCCTTGTTTTACTGCAAGTTGTCAATACCTCCAAAAATGTTGTGGAAACGCAGGTTTTTTTCTCTTGTTCTCTGCCACTTTTTCGGACCGCCGCTCCCGAACGGCGCAAGCGATTGGCCTGAAACTTGGCATGGATACGCAGTCTATGATGGCATTTTCAACCTGTAAAGCATTTGCCTCTAGGTCCTACCAGTGTTGAGTTATGGCCCATTCTCCCCGTTTTTTTTGGACATAGTCGTTTTTTCGGACAAAACTTTGTTAGCTATAGGCGCTTCAACCGTTCATCGGAGAGATTCGCTATAATGGTAAAAGTTGACTTTTGTTTTAATATTCGTTGAAATATTCGCTATAATGTTGAAATATTCGCTATAATGGCACAGGCATGTAGCATTTCACTTTCAGCAAATCAGGTCGCTCCGACTTCCATGTCGCCATAGCCGATTTTTTTTGTTAGTTGCACCAAGAGTAAAACTCCAAAAAATGCCATATAAACCCCCAATTTTTCTTCGATTTTCGTCAACAATACGTCAAGGCGAGCCCTCGGTAAGTCAATGTTATAAAATTCCATAACTGGATAATGAGATATGAGCTCCTGAACCTTCAACAAATGATTTTTTTAATACTTTTTTAATAACCTTTTGTTAAAGTAATCGGCATGAAACTTTGCAAGCATACGCTGTATACAATCAGAAATTAATCCTCCAAATGGATTCTTCCTAAATGCCCACAAACTTGAGATCTGGAACACTTAGTGACGTTGGGTCTTGGACAACCAATCGAGAGGTCGCGGGTTCGACTCCCGCTGGCGGCTCTGCCATCTCCTGAAAACCAATCAATACTGCGTTACCCCAGTGTCCTTTCCTGCTCCACCCATGTTGTTCCCACGACTCACCCTACATTTTTTTCAGTTTTTTTTTGTTTTTCTATTCAGATGTTAAAATATTTTTTGGCTGACTTTATCAAAGCAGTGAACATCAAGTGTTTTGGGATGTGCAACCTCATGTGCAACCTCACAAGGCGCGCATGCATTCACGCACGCACGCACGCACGCACGCACGCACCGACGCACGCCCGCACCCTCGCACGCACGCACGCACTCAAGCACGCACGCACCACGCACGCACGCACTGACGCACGTCCGCACTCTCGCACGCACGTCCGCACTCTCGCACTCACACACCAACGCATGCACGCACTCTCGCATGCACGCACTCTCGCACGCACGCACGCACGCACTCACGCACGCCATAGTTGACCACCATCTTGGCCGCGTAGGACGCGTCCTCAACGAGCATGCTCGGGGCAGTCGGGGGCAGGCGTCGGGGCAGGCTGTTGCAGTCGGGGCAGGCGAGCGGCTTCTCACGCCTGTGAACGTAGCGCTGATGGCTGGAGAGGACTCCTTTGCTCAAGAAGGTGTTGCCGCAGTCGTCGCAGACGTGCCGCCTCAGTTTCTCGTGCACTGCCGCGGCGTGCTTCTTCAGCCGCGATCGATCTTTGCTGACGTAGGCGCAGTCGGCCCATTCGCAGGCAAACGAACGGGCTGGAGCCACGGCCGATGGCTCTACGCCGTGCACGGTCCTCTCGTGCTTGTTAGCGTTGCCCCTCTGCGCGCTGCGATAGTCGCAGAGGGAGCACTGAAAGGGCTTCACGCCCTCGTGGATGCGCCGATGCGTCTTGAGCTGACCGCTGTCCCCGAAAGCCGCGCCGCAAGCGTCGCATTTGAATGGCCGAACCATCTGTATGACGAAGACACACGTCCAGACATCATACCTGTAACTGGGGGGGTGGGGGGCCCCCGCAGAATTTTTCAACTCCCCCAACCCCCCCCCCCAGAATTTTTCCAAGGGATTTTCACTCAGTCTAAAACCATAAAAGTGAGTAAATGTTGGTGTATTTCAGTGCTTTTCAGTATTATATGACCGTAAAATAACACTGTTTAGACCCAATTTTACCCATTTTTGACCAAAAAGTACAAGTGTAACTCAAAAAATGGCTAGCTACCCCCACTTTTTGCTCCAGATACCCCACAGAATTCTGCCATTCCCCCCCCCACTCTTCCAGACCCGATTACAGGTATGCCAGACCAGTGGCGGCGCCAGGAATTGAAGTTTGGGAGGGCACTAAAAAAGTTTAGGGGGGGGGCAACCGACAATTCAAAATTTTTCGGTGTTTCGTCAGTCAATTTCGCCTAAAGATTTTTTTAATGACAAAAGAATGCGGTCAAACAGTCAAGCTGTCAAACAGAGCGCTGCAGGCACGTGTTGGTGCACATGTTGTTGAGAGGCACATGTTGGTGCAGTTGAAAGTTGTAGTTGAAACACAGCAAATTGGGGCTTGTAGACGGCCTTTTTTGGCGCCTGGTGCCTTAGACCTTTTTTTAATGTTTTGTAGCACGATCTCTGTACAGACTTCAAAAATAAATCGTCTGCTTAGAAAAACGCCCCAAAAGGTCCCTTCCAAGGCCACAAACTGCATTGTTGGTACAAAAAAAAAAAACGGCGCCGCAGGCAATTTTTTCATTCAACTGTAAACGCTACTGAAATGCGAATCAAAAATTTCATCGTCTGTTGAGAAAACGTATTGAAATTTTGCCAATACACACCCCTTACATGTCTCAAAAGGCACTGTAAACACAGCGATACAGACAAATTTTCTTGAATATTTGTCAGTAATGCTCTTTGTGCAGGCCTCATGAATGCAGAGTCTGTTCATAAAACACAGCGCCGCAGGCTAATTTTTCAAAAGTTTGGCCAAATTGCTCAATACCGACCAAAAAAAAACAAAATCTGCTCAGAAAACAATGCACTGCGGTCTATTGTGCATTTTGGCAATACACGCCTCTTGCAGAGGCTTAAAAATACCTATACATTGGTTGTAGGTACATAATATACAGCGCCGCTACATAAACATGTGACAGTATACACTGCCTACAAACCTCATAATACTGCGTACAGTGAGAGAAGACAGAGTCGTTGGCAACATCTTCGAAAAATGAGTACCAGAGAGGTAAAATTCGCATTCAATCGATTGACTTTGAAAAAGTTTGGGGGGGGGGCAGTCGGAAACTTTGGAGGGGCAATTGCCCCCCCCCCCGCCCCACCCCAGCGCCCCCCCGGTGCCCCACAATGTGGTGGCGGTGGCGGCTGTTGTCATCCCAGGCAGTAGCCACTGCAAGCGGATACTGCTACTTTTTGCGGACTACTAATCCCAATGCTGGACTGTACCGCGACGCTCATTGTACAATTATTTGCGATCTATCAGCAGTCATACGTTGATACTTCGATGGCCTAGTAGCTACGCTACCTAAGTAAAGACCGACAATACTAGAACTTTTATATAACAGCTTTAAAACTCGAAATGTTAGTGAAATTTTAAACCACACATTTTCAGACCAACTTTTCGGGAAACACCACTCGCTCACCACACGCTGAAGGACACTGAAATTTGTGGGTGGGCTCGGGCTACATAATTGCGGTAGTGGAGGGGGCTTGTAAATAAACTTGAAGCGTTCCATTTCCATATATAATAATCAGGGTGTACGCGTCAGCGTACAATCAGGGTGTGCGCGTTAGCGTACAACCCTAATACCTATGTGACGACTTCTCAATGCGGCTTTTTAAGTTTTCGATCGCCTATAACTTTTGATTGCCTGAACGGATTTCGGCGCGTTATGGCTCAAATGAACCGCCTTCTTCTGGGGCATCGAACGCGCCATAACGCGTTTCCTTGTTTTACTGCAAGTTGTCAATACCTCCAAAAATGTTGTGGAAACGCAGGTTTTTTTCTCTTGTTCTCTGCCACTTTTTCGGACCGCCGCTCCCGAACGGCGCAAGCGATTGGCCTGAAACTTGGCATGGATACGCAGTCTATGATGGCATTTTCAACCTGTAAAGCATTTGCCTCTAGGTCCTACCAGTGTTGAGTTATGGCCCATTCTCCCCGTTTTTTTTGGACATAGTCGTTTTTTCGGACAAAACTTTGTTAGCTATAGGCGCTTCAACCGTTCATCGGAGAGATTCGCTATAATGGTAAAAGTTGACTTTTGTTTTAATATTCGTTGAAATATTCGCTATAATGTTGAAATATTCGCTATAATGGCACAGGCATGTAGCATTTCACTTTCAGCAAATCAGGTCGCTCCGACTTCCATGTCGCCATAGCCGATTTTTTTTGTTAGTTGCACCAAGAGTAAAACTCCAAAAAATGCCATATAAACCCCCAATTTTTCTTCGATTTTCGTCAACAATACGTCAAGGCGAGCCCTCGGTAAGTCAATGTTATAAAATTCCATAACTGGATAATGAGATATGAGCTCCTGAACCTTCAACAAATGATTTTTTTAATACTTTTTTAATAACCTTTTGTTAAAGTAATCGGCATGAAACTTTGCAAGCATACGCTGTATACAATCAGAAATTAATCCTCCAAATGGATTCTTCCTAAATGCCCACAAACTTGAGATCTGGAACACTTAGTGACGTTGGGTCTTGGACAACCAATCGAGAGGTCGCGGGTTCGACTCCCGCTGGCGGCTCTGCCATCTCCTGAAAACCAATCAATACTGCGTTACCCCAGTGTCCTTTCCTGCTCCACCCATGTTGTTCCCACGACTCACCCTACATTTTTTCAGTTTTTTTTTGTTTTTCTATTCAGATGTTAAAATATTTTTTGGCTGACTTTATCAAAGCAGTGAACATCAAGTGTTTTGGGATGTGCAACCTCATGTGCAACCTCACAAGGCGCGCATGCATTCACGCACGCACGCACGCACGCACGCACGCACGCACGCACCGACGCACGCCCGCACCCTCGCACGCACGCACGCACTCAAGCACGCACGCACCACGCACGCACGCACTGACGCACGTCCGCACTCTCGCACGCACGTCCGCACTCTCGCACTCACACACCAACGCATGCACGCACTCTCGCATGCACGCACTCTCGCACGCACGCACGCACGCACTCACGCACGCCATAGTTGACCACCATCTTGGCCGCGTAGGACGCGTCCTCAACGAGCATGCTGATGGTGGTGGCGTCCTCGTTGTCAGGCTTGGGGTAACGATCGCGTCACGTGCCACTCGCTGGTGTTCAGCCCCCTGATTCTGTCACTTGAGGAGTTGCAGCACGTCCTTGGTGTCCGAGACGTTGCCCAGGAAGGGTTTCGGCTACGACACTCACGCCATAGTCAGGAAGTGCCTATTTAGACATTATTTAGGTGTACTTTTTTCCTCCTGACACCCTTTACCTTTTCCTTCAAATCTGCTTACCCCCAGAACGGTCTCGGACGTCCCCCCCCCACTTCAAAAAACCGGTTACATGTGGTACTGCGGTAGGGAAACTCACGCCCCTGGTGTGGGTGCCCCATGTTGGCACCCGAAATCAGTGCACGCGTGGTGCACATTTTGTACATATCAATACGAAAAAACACTGTATTAAGGAAAAATGTGCAGGCAGCTGCAAAAAAGGGGGAATATGTGACTTCCGTAGACAGAAGTTGAGCTTGAAAAGAAAAAATGGTATTCGCGCATTGCTGAAGTCCACTTTGAAAAAAAATTTGTATAAGAGCATTGCAGTGGAGTCCACTTCGAAAAACGATGGTCTAACAGCATTGCAGTTGACGTGGAGTCCACTTTGAAAAACGATTGTAAAAGAGCATACAATGGTATGAACAATCAATTTGCTTGTCACATATTCGGCGTTTTTAGCATGAGCTATTTTGGCATATTTATTTCGGACAACAGTCGTTCTAGCGACATCGCTGTTGCCCAGCTAAAAGTGACACACACCACTGCCCTACGCACGTTGCAGGTAGAACTAAAAACCATAAGTGCAACTGGATTCTTTGGTGGGGTGTGGTATGTATTTCAATGCTGCTGATTACAGATTTTTGAAGGACAGGTAAATGATAAGTTTCAGTATGGTAATGTAGATTGTGTTTGTAGAACAGCTCCTTAAATTATACTGGAAGTGCCTGTTGTGTATACTCTTCATCTATTAACACAACAAATTTATGTTACTGTGATACAAAAATTAGTTATCCTGATTCCAGACTGCACGTATGTTTGCTGAATAGAACAATTTGCAGGTATCGTAATTCGAACTGTGGTAGAATCAAAATATTCTATTCATTGGATCGTCATTTCCAACTTACAAAATATTTCGGTGTCTATGTATGTACTACATGCGTGCGTGCATGTGCACGCGCGTGTGAGTGCGTGCGTAGGTAGTAGGGATGAGCACGGGCCTGCACATCTCGGCCCGGCCCGGCCCGCCAGATAGTCCGGCCCGTCCCGGCCCGGCCCGCACCCTCAAAATCCAGGCCCGGCCCGGCCCGGCCCGTCCAACTGCTCAATATCGCAGGCCCGGCCCGGCCCGGCCCGCAACACGAAATAAGTACAGTCACTACAGTGTACAATTTACTGAAATACCGTATGCCAATTTGCGTGATTTACTTAACGGAATGGCGCATCCACCTCTCAGAATCGCAGTTCACAACCATTTTACGGCCTTTGCACCATTTGAGCGCGAAAGACGCGCGTCATAGAATACAAAGTTGCTAATACGGTGCAGAACAGTCGCCGATACTTACAATGCATTACATAGGTAGCTATCTACATACCTACGTTGGCCAGCCAAGAACGTCCGGCCCGGCCCGGCCCGGCCCGCACCCTCAAAACGCAGGCCCGGCCCGGCCCGGCCCGCAAAACAGGCCTGGAATTCCGGCCGGCCGGGCCGGGGGCGGGCGGGCCCGGCCCATGCTCATCCCTAGTAGGTAGGTATGCGCTTTTCCTGATATGCTAAGTGCCACTGTATTCTGTCATCATGTAGCGAGCGCTAAAAACGGCGAATATGACAAGCAAATTGATTGTTTATACCATTGTATGCTCTTATACAATAGTTTTTCGAAGTGGACTCCACTGCAATGCTCTTATACAATCTTTTTTCAAAGTGGACTTCAGCAATGCGCGAATACCATTTTTTTCTTTTCAAGCTCAACTTCTGTCTATGGAAGTCACATATTCCCCTTTTTTGCAGCTGCCTGCAAATTTTTCCTTAATAACATAATTGTACATATACCCTATAATTAGCCCCCCCCCCGGGGGCTAATTTTTTCAATCGAGCGCTATGAGGGTGTATTATTGTAGGGGGGGGGGGTAATTATAGGGGGGCTTATAAACTGAAAGTGTCGGTGTGTGGGAAGCTTTGTGGGCGAAAAGGCGCGTGGAGGCGATTTCTAAGGGAAAAAGACGCTGCGCACACGCGTTGGTACACTCTAACACACTCTCACACAGTCTCACATGCACATGCATGTACATACATACACATACACTACCATACATACACCCAGACATGGAAACATGTGCCTTGTAGACGATGGTCCATTTAGGGAGGGGGTATAAGTATAGGGGGGGGGGGGCTTATAAACTAAAAGTGGTCTTAGGAGGGTGTATAATTAAAGGGGAGGGGGCTAATTATATGGGGGATAATTATAGGGTTTATGGTAATGTACATATAATTGAATTGGGTAATCTAATATGAGTAGAGTAGGTACATATCGTAACCCATATAATTAGCCCCCCAATAATTACACCACCTCCCTAAATGGACCATCATCTAAAAGGCAAATGTTTCCATGTCTGGGTGTATGTATGGTCGCGTATGTGGATGTAGGCATACATGTAACCGGGTTTTTGAAGTGGGGGGGGGGGGTCTGAGAGACTTCTGGGGGGGGGGCGTGGGGGGGGGGGTACTCAGAATTGAAGAGGGAGGGGGTCCCAGAAGGGGAAAAAAATGTTCCTAAATAGTGTCTAAATAGGCACTTTTCAGTCAAAAATAGGTCAAAAATGCCTTAAAATAGGCTATGAATAGCGTTATTTTGCTGTTTTAAGGCCAAAATACACTGAAAAAGGCGAAAAGTACCCTACTTTATACAATGTTAGACAAGTTGGAAAACTTCAGGAAAATTCTGGGGGGGGGGTCTGGGGGGGGCTGGGTAGGGGTAAAATTCCGGCTGGGGGCCCCTAAGGCTAACCCCCCCCCCAACCCCCTCCAGTTACATGTATGCATGTAGGTACACGTATGTGTATGTGAGACTGTGTGAGAGTGTGTTAGAGTGTACCAACGTGTGTGCACAGCGCCTTTTTCCCTAATCGCCTCCACGCGCCTTTTGCCCACACATCTTCCCACTCATCGACACTTCCCGTTTATAAGCCCCCCTATAATTAGCCCCCCCCCCTTCTAATTATACACCCTCCTACAGCTCGCACGAAAAAATTTGCCCCCAGGGGGCTAATTATAGGGTTTACGGTGTCTACCCTACCACCAGTAACGTTGGTTGCTAGTAGGGCGCAACTGTTATGGAGTCCGCGCAACAGCAAGCAACCAACTTGATGGACAGTTCGTTGGTGCAGTCGGAGAGAGCCTGGGTGGCCGAACCGTTTGTCGCAGTCGGGGCAGGCGAGCGACTTTTTACGCCCGTGAACGTAGCGGTGGTGGCTGGCGAGCGTTTCTTTTCTGGAAAAGGTGTTGCCGCAGTCGTCGCAGACGTGCGGCCTCGCGCCGTGCACGTCCCTCTCGTGCTTGCGAGCGTTGGCTCTCTGCGCGCTGCGGTAGTCGCAGAGGGAGCACTGAAAGGGCTTCACGCCCTCGTGGATGCGCCGATGTGCCGCGAGGTGGTGGCTCCACCCGAACACTTTGCTGCAGGCGTCGCATTTGAACGGCCGCGCCATCTGTACGACGGATACATACGTCCGGACATTGTCGTGGCGGCGGCGGCGGAGCATACAACTAACTGGGAGAGGGGGGGGGAGTGTGGGGTGAGAGTGGGCCGAAGCGTCCCAGGCATTGGCACATCCAGGGGAGGGGGTGTTGCCCCCGTCCCATACTCCCCTGCCACTGTCCTAGTCGGCAACGTGGTGAAAAAAGGAGGGGAGCGGGGGGGGGGGGTGAGGGTGGCAGGCGAACCAGGCACCAACCAGGGAAGCAGGTCTGGAGGGAAAGAGTTGAGTGTCGTGGTTTTTCAACCGGTTTTTATACTAGTACTAAAACATTTTTTAGACATTGCTCTCGTTTGTTTTTCTTTGACAAAAAACCTTTCCTTCTTCATCCGCACAACAGCAAGCAACCCACTTGATGGACAGTTCGTTGGTGCATTCGAAGAGCGGCGGGTTGACCGAAGCGTTTGTTGCAGTCAGGGCACGCGAGCGCCCTCTCGCGTCTGTGAACGCAGCGGTGGTGGCTGGAGAGGTTTCCTTTGCTCGAGAAGGTGTTGCCGCAGTCGTCGCAGACGTGCGGCCTCCATTTCTCGTGCACCGTCGCGGTGTGCTTCTTCAGCTTCCATCGATCTCTGGCGGCGTAGGCGCAGTCGGCCCACTCGCAGGCAAACGGTCGCTCGCCGGCGTGCAGTCGCTCGAAATGCGCGTCGCGAAACGCCGCCGACGAGTAGGTCTTTGGGCACGCGCTGCACGCAAACACTGCTGCTGCAGCACCGACGTGCTCTGCTAGTGCCAGTGGCCAAGATTCAGTTTGCCATATGCGTTCGAGTGCTTTTACCTGGAAGCAGCATTTCCGTTTCCGATGTGTCAATCTTCGGAGTTCTCCGGGAACCCTTCAGACTATTCTGTTCTCCATCGGACTCCGACACTCGCGCATGACTGGGTGTCCGGCTGGCAGCGTCGCTCGAGAAACGGGGCAGCCTGATGACGAACGGTTGGACAATGGCGTCGACGTCGTCCTTGGCATCCTCTGCTGAAACCGACTGAGTATAAGTTGACAGATGACACTCCTACGTGAACGTGATTTTGTTCGCACATTTCACGACGATCTGTATCGGTGGCGACAGCGACTCTGCTTCCGCCTTCAGCGGATGCCGTCGAAAGCTCCTCTGAGGCGCCATCGCTTCCGTTGTCGGCTCTTCCTTCATGGCGTTCGCGGTCGACAGCGTGGCGCGCGGCGTCGTCGTCGGTATGCGCACCGCCGCTTCCATCGCCGCTGCCATCGATTTCCAATGGCGAAATTTGCCTGGGATAGGCAGTCATAAATCGAAACTTGGACGGCCTCCTTCAGAACTCTGTTCTGTTGCGCAGGGTGGAGTGGTGCCGTTCAGTATACTGCGTGCGGACTGGGGGACGCCGCCAGCGTCTCTTGTCGCTCCTGCGTCATGCCTAGTCTGGCTACATACCTATGCCCCCTAGGGAGGGCTGGGGGGTGACCGTTGAGCGCCGGACGATTGGTCGCGGAGAGTTGGACGCCAAAGTAGTCTCGGTCGACAAATCGAATTCTTTGGACACATCAGCGCTTCAGCTGCAGCGTCTTATCTTTTTTGGGCCGACATTGCATACATGTACTTGTACCTACATGCGGCAAAGAGGCCGCCCCCCCCCCTCAGTTGAGGTGCGCATTGCTGTGTGTGTGGTACATGTTTAAAGTAGACTAACGAAGTTGAACACTTTGGCTTTATTTACTGCACTGTCGTTTCGTTTCTGCATCAGAACGCGCCCCAAAGCCACAGCAAAGCCAACGAAGGCGAAATTCAGCGGAATCGAGTTGGAGGAGGATGAGTGTTGTTAAGGGATTGCGTATCCGCCAAGTTTGCCGTGGGGATTATTGGGGCCTAGGCGCTTTGGCGTGCTCTTCTTCTCTTCAACCTTGTCGCTCGCCTCATCGACGACTTTGCAGCACGACCATTTCACCTTGCCAATGCTCATCACGGACTCTTTTCCTAAAGATTCAGCGCAGCTGCGTAAACGACGGAGAGACGACGACAAACGATGTGGCGGGCGAATGGGCGCGCGCTTTGGCAAACACGGATCCCCTAGTGGTTGAGGGCCTTCCCCCTCCCACTCCCCATCTTTCCATCACCAGCAGTCAGCGCCACCCCCCCCCCCCGCCACCACCACGACCTAAGAGTGCGCATGGAGTGCCTAGTCCTGTCCTGCCCATGTGTATGTGCAGCAAACCCACTAATTAGCTGCTCCCCTCTGCTCTTGCAGCCTTTTAATTCATTCCCGCCCCTCTTCCTTCCTTAAAATACGCCCACATCACACCAGCTGCCCCCCTAAATATGCCATCGTCAAAGGGCATCAATACCCCACCCTCCCTCCTACATTTAAACCCAACCCCCTTCCCTCCTAACCCCAAAAGAGCAAAACTGTCGTATGTATGTACAGGGTGTCCCGCCCTCCTGTCGCACCTTTTGTCAAAGCATAACTCGGGTCTGGGAGAACCGATTTGAACCAAATTTTAAGCACTTATAGCAAGTAGTCCAACTTAGGTTTTCGCATAGTTTTAAGCAAATTGGCTGCACCATTTCAAAGTTACACCGTTGCAAGCAAATTGTTGCGTTTTTCATATTGTTTTGTCTTTTTTATTTCTAAGACCTGTTTTCGGTAAAACGTCAAGCCACCAATTTACATGGGACATGCGGGCCTTTCTTGTTAAACGGCTTCATAAGGTGCATACTGAAGAAAAAAAAAACAATCAGTAGGCTTAAAGTTGAATATCCCTTACCAAAGTTGCCAATGAGGAACCGTTGCAGCGACTGTAAAATGAGTTGAAGAAACCGGCTCTGTGGGCGCTCATCCTCATAGAATGCGAAATCCAGCAAGAACTGGCTCTACTGTGCAACACATGTTGCAGCGACGATTGAGAAACCGCCAAAAAGTCAACTCATCAGCTGTTGCCTCTCAATTTGGCCTCGCCACAGAAAAATATCGCCTCGTCCACTTGACAACGTGTAACTTCGAAACGGTACAGCCTCATTGGTTCAACGTTGATACACATCCAAGCAGCCTTGCGAACCCGATCTGCATCGGGACGCGTCGACGCTCCATGAAAACAGCACCGCCAGCAGCAGAGAGAAGGCGAAGACGAAGCCGACGCGCTGAACCGATCATTTCGGATTTACTCACAGCGAGAACGCGCTTAAATCGATAGTTTTAGTAGCGTATAACCAGGATTCTCCAAAGGAGGAGGCGAATTCCAAAAGCAGGGGACGATGTTTTGCTATTTTGCAAAAAAGTGCACTTTTCACTGTATCCATCAAGATTTTGGCGGTATAGACGAGCCCTCAAACGCAACAAACGCACCATCTGCTTTAGAAATGGACGTACAGCCCTAATTATCTGGCAATCATCAGCTCAAGTCAAAAAGAATGCTAAATAATCGGTTCTTGACACCGAAATGACGGGGCGATTGACCCTTTCGCCCCCTCCCTGGCTACGCCACTGGATAGTTTGACCAAAATTTTTTGCCCAATTTTGCGAACGAACAATTGTGGTGAGAACTGCTTTTCTCGAGGTTGGATACATAACGCATAACAAACTGCAAGTTCAAAATTGAAACAGACCATGATTTCAGCTCAAACGTGCCCAACAGAGTATTCTGGTATGGACTTTTCTGTTCAGCGCCCAACTGTCTGCGCCTCACTGTGACTTCTGATTGTTGTAACCAAAAATTTGAGCATTCAAAGGTTAGCGAGAATCATGCAATAACACATTGATGGATCCTGTCAACAGCAGTCTCGGAATAGTAGCTAGCTATAGATGTCCTGCATGGTTCACACAAGGCAGCGCAGAGGCAAAACGATTAAAATGAACCTAGTTTGGTAGGAACGGCCGGGTCGTTCCTACCAAACTACCTAGGTTCGTCTCCCCTATCAGGGTGTACGCGGCAGCGTACAACCCTAATATGTGAGCACTTCTTCAATGCGGTTTGTTGAATTTTCAGTCGCTTATAACTCTTGATTGCCTGAACGGATTGTGGCGAATGATAGCTCAAAAGAACCGCCTTCTAGACCGGAATCGAATGAGCCGTCCCGCGTTTTGGTACTCGAACGCGTTAAGACAAATTGTACGAAAATGTTCCAAAAAAGTGATGTTTTTTTTTCATGTTCTGCACACACTTTTAGGGTCGCTGCTCTGGAACGCTACTGTTGATTGGGACGAAACTTGGCGTGAGCACGTAGTATATGATGGCAATTTTGTGCCCCTAGGTAAATTTATCTAGGTGCTTTGGATCTATAGTTATGGCCGATTTGGTCATTTTTCGAAACATAGTCGTTTTATTTTGGCCAAAACCCGACAAGAGTAAAAGTCGAAAAAAGCCGAGTAAACCCCCAAATGGTTTTCTGATTTTCGTGAACAGCTTTACAAAGAATGTCTGGGGCGCTTGCATGACATTTGAAATTCTAACCACATAATGAGATATTGGGTACCAAAATTTTGGCAAATCCGACCAAAAAAAGTTTGTCACCTATAGGCGCTTCAACCGTTCGTGACACCGCTGTGCTGTAATGGCAAAAGTTAATCGTACGGACTTGGAATAGGTTACTTTCGACAAATGGGAGCGCTCCGATGCCCGTGTCTCTGTCAGCCCTCTTCGAAAGGCCATTTTTTTGGTGTTTTGTTCCAAAAGTTTGTTAGCTATAGACGCTTCAACCGTTCGTCGCAGAGCTGTGCTGTAATGATGAAAGTTACTCGTCTGGACCTGGAATAGGTCACTTTCGACAATGGGAGCGCTCCGATTTCCATGTTTCGCAGCTCGACCCTCTTGGCGCACTCCCATTTTGGGCAAAATTTGGAACTTTCATTTCCTGAACTAATTCTAGCGCGTGATAGCTCAAAAGAAGCGCATTCAAAGGGGGAATCGATTAAGTCATAATACGCTTCCATACGCTTGTGCATTACCGAGAAGTTTTTGGAGATGTTATGAAAAGTGGGTCCTGCCAAGCTTTTTGGTTCGTCGCCCACTCGCGCCTGCATCAATTGAAATGAAACCTCGCAGGCATCTATGCTCCACATCAAAAATGAAATCGCCGGAGGGACTCTTGCTACATGCCATAGATCGTGAGCTATGGTTTACTGGGCACATTCTTCTTTTTACCATGTTCCCTAAATCAAGAGGTCGCTGGTTCGAATCCCAGTAACGCCTGCCTGTGCTTTTGCACGTGTCCCCTTGGGAAACCCATCAGTGTTGCTTTACTGCAGTGTCTCCAGTCCATTCCACATTTTTTGTCTCTTTTCTAGGTCCTTTTACCAGAATTTTGGTAATTTTTTTGAGCTGGGAAAAAAATTTATGGACGAATGCTCGATACAGCCCCTGATACACGAAAATGACACATCTGCACACCCGCACGCACGCGCGCGCGCGCGCGCGCACGCACGCACGCACAATGTGTACAGTGGTACACGCTTTTCATAAGCTTTATGGTGCAACACTGAGCATGCGTCCGTTCTGGTCTGCTGCTGTGGGTTTGTATGCGTGTGCGTGCGTGAGTTTTTGATTAATCTTTCTTTTACGAAAAAACACTGTATTAAGGAAAATTTTGCAGGTGGCTGCAAAAATAGGAGAATTTGTGACGCTCCTTTAGGCCCAATTTGAAAAAACGCGGTATTAAAAGCAGCCACTTCATCAGCTGATCAACTTCAGTTTGGACAAACCGTGTATAATCGAACCAAGCGCAGCAACACGTCACATATTCGGCGTTTGTTTTGCGAGCCATCGCACACAGCCACAACACTACCACTATCAATCCACCCTCACAAACTCTTTCATCTCTCTGACGATGCGCATCATTCATCAGGCATTGTATGAATGGACAGGGCACACAGCCAAAGATTCTGCATAAATGATTTCGCTACCCTGCCCGTCTTAAATTTTTAATAGGTATGTGGCTTGCCCTTACAGTTAGTGATATGCACCATCAATTCACAATCTTGAGTACCAAGTACATTGTACCAAACTGAAGTTGATCAGCTGATGAAGTGGCTGCTTTTAATACCGCGTTTTTTCAAATTGGGCCTAAAGGCCTATACCTGCAAAATTTTCCTTAATTTTAATTCATCGCTGCAAGTATGTCCCTTGCCCTTATGTCTAGCTACAATGAGTGCGTTGTAGGAATTGATCTGTGTGGCCGCAGAAGGGGGTGCACTGGGTCCACACAGACAAACTCACTTTCACAGATAAAAGAAATTACGCTGTCAACAAAAAACACCCCTTATTACACCAAAACGTCGTGGCCGTGGCCGGTGAATTTCACACGCATCAGTTGGCGTGCAAGCGTCCATCAGGTAATAATACCAGGCTGCTCAGAACGTGAAAAACAATGGGGCGAGGCCTCTTTGCCGCATGTACAAGTGCTCGGCCAAAAAAAGTGTTCGACGCTAAAGCGCTGATGTGTGCAAAGGATTAGATTCCACTATGGGAAGGTGCCCCACACGGCAGGAGGCATCTAGGAAGTTATCCCACTCGGGAAGTTGTCCCACAACTAGAGGGAAAATATCACACAGATCTCTGTCAAAGATAGGGAGAGTCTGGCGCCCAGCTGGCACTGGCGCCCAACTGTCGGCGCCCAGTCGTCGGGCGCGCCATCGTTCCCCACTGGCCACGCATAGCCAGACTACGCAGGACGCGGGATCAATGGAGCGATAGGAGGCGGCTGGCGGGCGGTCCCCAGCACGTACACGCAGTATAGCAGACTGAACGGCACCACTCTACCCTGCGCAACAGAACCGAGTTCTGAAGGAGGCCGTCCAAGTTGCAATTTATGACTGCCCATCCCAGGCAAAGGTCGCTATTGGAAATCGATGACGGGGGTGGAAATGCGAATGCTGACGACGACGCCGCTCGACACGCTTTCGACCGCGAACGCCGTGAAGGAGGAGCCGACAACGGAAGCGATGGCGCCTCAGAGGATCTTTCGACGGCATCCGCTCAAGGCAGAAGCAGAGTCGCCGTTGCCACCGATACAGATCGTCGTGAAATGTGCGAACGAAGACACATTCAAGTAGGAGTGTCAACTCAAGCGGTTTCAGCAGAGGATGCCAGGGTCGACGTCGACGCCATCGTTCAACCGTTCGCCATCAGCATGCCGCGTTTCTCGAGCGACGCTGCCACTCGGCCACCAAGTCGTGCACGAGTGTTAGAGTCCGACAGAGAACCGAATAGTCCGAAGGATTCCCAGAGAACTCAGAAGATTGACCCATCGGAAACAGAAATGCTACTTCCAGGTAGAAACACTCGAAGCAGCGACGCAGATGGCAAACTGAATGTTTGCCACTGCCACTTACAGAGCACGCCGGTGCTGCAGCAGTGTTTGCGTGCAGTGCGTGCGGCAAGACGTATTCGTCGGCGGCGTTCCTCGAAGCGCACTTCGAGCGGCTGCACGCCGGCGAGCGACCGTTTGCCTGCGAGTGGGCCGACTGCGCCTACGCCGCCAAAGAGCGATGGGCGCTAAAAAAGCACGCCGCGGCAGTGCACCAGAAACTGAGGCCGCACGTCTGTGACGACTGTGACAACACCTTCTCGAGCAAAGGATTCCTCTCTTGGCCACCACCGCTACGTTCACAGACGCGAGAGGCCGCTCACGTGCCCTGACTGCAACAAACGGTTCGGTCAACCCGTCTCTCTTCGACTGCACCAACGAACTGTCCATCAAGTTGGTCGCTTGCTGTTGTGCGGAGTCCATAACAGTTGCGAAGTATGTATGTAGGTATACCGTAAGTCCTCCAATACAGCCCCCCCCTCCAATAGTGCCCCCCCCTCCAATAGTGCCCCCGGGTACGGCAAGGTTGAAATAATAGAGCCCCCCCCCCGCCAATGGTGCCCGGGGGGGGAAGGGGTGTGTTGTGCCAGGTGCGTTGTCTGGGCAAAAATATAGTGGTAGGTACATTTATATCGTGTACACACACTACTACTAACCAATAATAGTACGTTTCAGCAACTATTAGCGGTAAATCAACCATTAAATGTGGCAAAAGTGATCAAAATCATCGAAAAATCGGCAATTTTGACAGCGAAACTAGCATTACCTTTCAAAATTTTTAGGTTGAAATAATAGAAGCCCCCCCTCCAATAGTGCCCCCCCTCCAATAGTGCCCCCGGGTAAGGAGAGGTTGAAAAAATAGTGCCCCGGGGGCACTATTGGAGGATTTACGGTAGTAGTGGCAAACCATCATATAGGTATGTATACAGCCAGAGCCCCCTCGCCTGATCAGCTGCCACTCATCCTTACATGGAACCACTCACGCATTCAAAATTTTCTGACAAGGAGGAGGGCAGGATAAAAAAGCGTCTAAAATTTTACCAAAGTTCCGAGTTTTAAAACTATTGTATAAAAGGTTGTATTAATGCGAAAGCCTCGTCGATCTACACTTGCGGTAGCTACTGGGCTATCGAAGTATTAAAGTATGACTGCAGATTAAAAAAAAAACGATGACAACTCTACTCTGCCCCTGCTGCCCTCCGATGCCTCGTTCGCCTGCGCCCTCGTCCCTGCGTCTGCCCCCTTTCTTGCACCCCGTCGCTGACCACGACAGTGAGGGGGGGGGGGCTTTCTTACACTCCGTCGCTGACCACGGCAGTGGGGGGGGCAGCACGCCCCCCTCCCTTAATGTGCCCCTGCCTGGGACGCTTCGGTTCACTCCATAACGCCCCCACCACCGCCACTACCATGTCCGGACGTGTATCCGTCGTACAGATGGCGCGGCCGTTCAAATGCGACGCCTGCAGCAAAGTGTTCGGGCGGAGCCACCATCTCGCGGTGCACCGGCGCGTCCACGAGGGCGTTCGTCCCTATCAGTGCTCGCAGTGCGACTTCCGCAGCGCGCAGAGAGGCAACGCTCGCACGCACGAGAGGACCGTTCATGGCGGCGTCGTCAATCCGTCGGTCGTGGACATAGCAGAACGGCTATCGGGCGGCGCTGGAGCCCCAGGGGTCGAAACCGACCGGTCGTTTGCCTGCGAATGGGCCGACTGCGCCTACGTTAGCAATGATCCAGCGCAGCTGAAGAAGCACACCGCTGCAGTACACCGCAAACTGAGGCCGCACGTCTGCGACGACTGCGGCAACGCCTTTTCGAGGAAGGCACACCTCTCCGACCATCACCGGCGCGTCCACAGCGCCAACAAGCCGCACGCATGCCCCGACTGCGACCAACGGTTCGCTGAATCGGCCACTCTTCAAAAGCACCATCGAATGGTCCATCAAGTTGGTTCCTTTTGTACTTGTGCAGAGTGGCGCAATTCTGGCGGATCACTGGCGGATCCAGAAAAAAATTTCGGAGGGGGGAAGGGTTTTTGCAGAATGGAGGAAGGACCCTGTTGAACTTTTTGGATGTTGGGCCATTTTGGCAGTGGTTTGGACACCTAATCGGTCCATTTGCGACGATTAACGAATATAAACGGCGCCGCAGGCGAAAATTTTGCTGTTTTCGACCACCTACAATCCCCCACCCCTGGCCTGGATCCGCCACTCCGCGAACCCCATAATGTACGTATGTACACCTACACATATGTACATCAGCTCTTCAATTTAGCCCGTACCTAGCTTCTGTTTAAATTGCCCCTGCCTGCTCCTCCACCTCCCTTCAACAATTACTAGTAGTCTTTTTCCCATCAGAAAATTGTGTGCGTCAGAGTGTGCGAGTGTTCACGATTGTGCATACCATTAAGCACACAGAAGAGGTGTTTCTCTGGGGTCAGCTCAGCGGCCAAAGACAAAACTGCCCTGCCATGGACCGAACTGTTTTGTCAAGCCCTCTCCATTATTTAATCCTCCCCACCTCCCTCCAGCTGCGACGAGGCTCCTCACAGCGCGCCCGGTGCTAGTCTAGAGGAAGCGTTGGGTTTACGGTGCGTTTGCCAATTTTTTGTGCGATTAACCGAATGTTTGCCGACATTCAGAAGCTGCGGCCGTTCAAATGCGACGCCTGCGGCGCGGCGTTCGGAGACAGCGGACACCTCAAGGCGCACCGGCGCATCCACGAGGGCCGCAAGCTCTTTCAGTGCTCCCTGTGCGACTTCCGCAGCCCGCGCAGCGCGCACGTCCGGCAGCACGAGAGGGCGGTGCACGCTGTCACCAAGCCGGCGGTCGTGGATTCAGCTCGGCTCTCGGGCGACGCTGGCGCCAGTCCCTGGATGCGTGCAAGGGCCCAAGGACTAGGAACCGACCGGCCGTTCGTCTGCGAATGGGCCGACTGCGCCTACGCCGCCAAAAATCGATGGACGCTGAGGAAACACACCGTGGCAGTGCACCAGAAACGGGGGCTGCAGCTGCACGTCTGCGACGACTGCGGCGGCAACTTTTCGAGCAAAGGAAACCTCTCCAGGCATCACCGCCTCGTCAACAGAATCGCATGCATGATTCCAGTTCCAGCCAACCGTGCCGTGAATTTAGCAAAGTAATCCTCACTTGCTTCTGCCGGATCCGACCGACCCGATGTTTTCTTTCTAACTCAACTTTCCTCTACTTTCCCAGATGGTGGAACAAGTACAATGTATATGCTTAGGTACGAGGTGCTTAGATACAAGTACGAAGTTTTATGGAATTCAAGCAATAGGTGTAGTTACTAAAGTCTGTGAAAAAATGCTCGTGAACTGGAGGTTTTTTGGGAAACTCTCGAAAGTGCTTGAGAATTAATTAAGAACATACTATATAGATGGATAGCCCAGCTAGAGCTCCGATTTCTACTGGCCCTTATTTGGAATTCGGAAACCACCCATCCCACAATTGCAACTGACACGAAAAAATCATCTTTTTACTGGAAGGACCTAAGTTGCTGAAAATTGCATGATCGATAGGTATCGACAGGGCCATCTTTCACTCCAAAAATGGTTTAAATCAAATCGTAGGTTTTTGAGATATGGTCAAAACAAAATCTTAAAAACGTCAAAAATGGCCAAAATCGCGATTTTGCAAAAATCTAGGGGCACTTGTTAATATCTCGAGAACCGTACGCTGGATCGTAATGGAATGTTTTGCTCGAATGTAGTCCCGACCAAGACCTTTTCATTGATATGCAAATTTTTGCTCTGACTCCTTCCGTGGCGCTATTACGATGCGATTTCCATTGTCGTTGGCAACGCTCACTAAATTCGAAGCCATTCTGGTGTGATTTGATGGAATTGTCTGAAATTTGGCCTCTATGTGCCCACGTCAGCAACGCAGAAAGGAAATTTTTAATTTGTTGATTGGACCTTCCCATCTAGAGAAAAGTCTGAGAAACTGCTAGAGTCGACAAACTCAATTTTTTTACTTTTGAGTTGACTCATTTTACTAGCACCAGATTCAAGCCATTAGCCAATGAGTCGCAAATAGTGCTAGTGCCAGTAGTTGCTTGTGCGTGCACTCAAAGATAGAGAAAAGAGCTGTCATGTGTCAGCATGACAAAATCCCACAGACAGAAAGACAATAGGAATGCACTATTTGCAGTGTCGCTAATCCTTGCACCATAACTACATCCTGCTCTTATAGAAACGAATGAAAGTCGGGAGATGTGTAACGGACGCCACCGCCCAAACGCATGTTAAATTTGACTACGCCCATTCTCCAGTGACATAAAAAAACCCGAAATTTGCAGCTGTCGACTTTGGCACTTTTTTAGACTTTTCTCTAGATGGGAAGGTCCAATCGAAAAATTGAAAATTTCCTTTCTGCGTGGCGGCCGTGGGCACAGCGGCGGCTGGCGGCGCGTCCCCGGTACGCACACGCACTGTACTGAACGGCACCACTGGTGTGATGCTGTGAATCGGTTTCTCGCAACACTGTCTATACGCGCTTTCTCGTTTCTCAGCGCGCTGTCTACAGTATCCCGCCTTTTTCGCTTGCCGCTATGCACTCGTTTAGCGGGCCGTCTCTTTGCCGTCCCGCCTATCTTGGTCAACACCCTTTGTTGTTGACGGTGCGGCGCTCTCCCTTCTGTGTTCTCCTCCACGCCGCGCCTCTTGTTATGCGCCGCTCTCTTTGACGCGTTGCGTCGCCTGTATTGTTCCTCGCAGCTGGGTCGCTCGCTCTTCCGTCGCGTCGCTGGCGGGCCGTTGGTCAGTCTGTCCTGCTTCTCTCTCTTTCAGTCAGCCAGTTTTCTCACGCAGTAAAGCCAAAACCGCAACAACCACCACTACACCCGGTGCAACAGCACAGAGTTCTGAAGGAGAGCGTCCAACAGGCGACTTATTAATGACTGCCTATCCCAGGCAAAGGTCGCTATTGGAAGGCGATGGCTGAGCGCGCGATGGAAGCGGCGGTGCAAATGCGGACGCGAACGACTGCGCTGTCGTCGACCGCGAACGTGGTGAAGGAGGAGCCGACAACGGAAGCGATGGCGCCTCGGCAGAGGAGCTTTCGACGGCATCCGCTCAAGGCAGAAGCAGAGTCGCCGTTGCCGTCGATACAGATCGTCATGAAATGTGCGGACGAAACAAGCTCGTTTCAAAAAGCACTTCATTTGAATTTGTTGCCTTTCATTCAAAATTTCTGTGCTTCTGCACAGATTGGACGGGTGCACACTTCCTGGAATTCTTTAGCAGTGCCGAACTGCCGATTCCTTTAGAATCGGTGAAATCGCCGCACAAGCTTCAATGATACGACGCCCCGTTATTGTCTCCTTTGTTGCATAGCAAAATGCACTGTTGTTGCATTGCAAAATGCTACACCACCTTGCTTTTTTTCAGAAAGTCAAAAAGTCTGCATTGCAATAGCAGATGGAGGAGACAGGAGGAGGGTGGACGTCCACGTCGGTGCATAGGGACATAGGAATGCACTGATGCGCCCCAAAGGCATCCACACTGCCCCCTCCCCGCCCTAATGCAGGGCCAAAGTCGTCCACGCTGCCTTCTGGCGCCCTGCCTTCTGGCACCCTGCCTCTGTGTAGCGGGGTAGCGGAGGGGAGTGGGTGGCTGGCTGGACCGACGCGCGTACTGGGAGAACGCACCAGCATAGCCTTTCAGATTTTTTGCGCAGAATAACGCGGCTGACCAGATTTTTCCCGAATCCCAGAAATTTTGCTCGGGAACCCAGAAATTTTGTTCCCAGACCCAGATTTTTCCTCCCAGATTGGACACTATCCTAAGCATGTGTTTTCCCAGAAATTTTGCTTGAGGGCCAGAAATTTTGCTCCCAGACACAGACATTTTCCTGCCAGATTGGGCCCTATACTTAAGCATGTGTTTTACCAGAAATTTTTCTCAAGGACCCGGAAATTTTTCTCCCAGACACAGAAATTTTCCTCCCAGATTGGGCCATATCCCTAAGCATGTGTTTTCCCTGAAATTTTTGCTCGAGAACCCAGAAATATTAAATGTTGTTAATTATTTTTATTTTTTTTTAAATAAGTATAAGAAAGGGGTATCTCCAAATTGGTCCTAAGAATGCTCAAAAAAAAATTTCGGGTCGGCCCGTCAAGCCATAAAGGAGAACCGGTCGGTAATGGATGGACGAACAGACCATGTCAAAATGTATTGTCCGTATATGGAATATGAACGCATAGCAATGAAGAAAGCAAATAGGAGTGCAACAAATACTCAAGCGGTTTCAGCAGAGGATGCCAGGGGCGATGTCGACGCCATCGTCCAACCGTTCGTCATCAGCCTGCCGCGTTTCTCGAGTGACGCTGCCAGCCGGTCACCCAGTCGTGCGCGAGTGTCGGAGTCCAACGGAGAACCGAATAGTACGAAGGATTCCCAGAGAGCTCAGAAGATTGACCCATCGGAAACAGAAATGCTACTTCCAGGTAGAAGCACTCGAAGCACTGACGCACCTGGCAAGCTGAATCTTGGCCAATGGCACTTGCAGAGCACGTCGGTGCTGCAGCAGTGTTTGCGTGCAGCGCGTGCTCAAAGACGTACTCGTCGGCGGCCTTCCTCGACGCGCACTTCGAGTGGCTGCACGCCGGCGAGCGACCGTTCGCCTGCGAATGGCTCGGCTGCGCCTACGCCGCCAAAGATCGTTGGAAGCTCAAGAAGCACGCCATGGCAGTGCACGAGAAACTGAGGACGCACGTCTGCCACGACTGCGGCAACACCTTTTCCAGAAAAGAAACACTCGCCAGTCACCACCGCTGCGTTCACAGACGTGAAAAACCGTTCGCGTGCCCCGACTGCGACAAACGGTTCGGTCAAGCGGGCTCTCTTCGACGACACCAACGAACTGTTCATCAAGTTGGTTGCTTGCTCTTGCGCGGAGTCCATATAACAGTTGCGCCCTACTAGCAAGCAATGTTACTGGTGGTGGTACAATATTTGATTACGTACACCCCATTCAATTCTGCATGGGACGCATTAAGTCTACTTACAAGCCCCCTTCCCTTCCGCAATTATGTACTGCAGCCCCCGCGTCATCCACCATTTCCAGTGTCTGTTTTAGCGTGTGGTGATTGAGGTGTGTAGCGTGGGTGCAGCGGCCACAAAACTGACCTCAACTCAAGTTCACAATAGACCAGACCCCTGCTACTGCAAGGAGGATCCCTCCCACAACCAGCCATGAAACCCCAGTGCTAATCCCAGTTTTGCCAAATGTATATCCGTCGTACAGAATGCCCGGCCCTTCAAATGCGACGCCTGCAGCGCGGAGTTTGGCGACAACGGCAACCTCGCATCGCACCGGCGCATTCACGAGGGCGTGAAGCCTTTTCAGTGCTCCCTCTGCGACTTCCGCAGCGCGCAGAGTGGCAACGTCCATGTCCACGAGAGGCTGATGCACACCGGTGAGCCATTGGTCATGGAGCCAACGCGGCTCTCGAGTGTCGCTGGTGCGAGTGTTTGTTTTTGGTGTTGTTGGATTTGGGGCAACGCTAACAGGAGGCCGTCAATGGCCCATATACCAGAATACCCATCTACATGACGCCTTCCAGTTTCAAAGTTTCAAACTTTATTTTTGACGACAACCACCGACACAGCACAATGGCCGTAAACTGGATCACAAGATCACAGGGCAGCGCCGTATACATAACAGTGGGCGTTGTTCTGCCGCGAGGCAAGGTGGGCTCCCACCTGGCGCTGATTCTTGGCCAAAGCCACGGTACAGCCAGAAACCGGAGCTGTGCTTTAAACCCCTTGCCCAAGAAGGTTGCCGTGGTTTTCACCCAGCAAGGAATCGAACCCCCGACCTCGCGGTCAGGAATCCAACGCCTTGCGCAGTGGCGTAGCCAGGGGGTGGGGGGGGGGGGCTGGGGGGGGGGGCGGTTGCCCCTCCCAAAATTTTCAGAGACCCGATTTTTTCCAAAGGGGGTACCCTTACGACAATTCCCGATTAGACACAAATTGCAGTCTCGCCCCTCCCAAATCCAAATCCTGGCTACGCCCATAATTAGCCAAAGACTTTCGGAAGAACGCCACTGGTAATCTAGGGCAGCGACGGCACGAGAAAATCCATCGAAAGGCAAGTTCTCGATCTAGCGGATCCATCAAGAATCAAACTCAGGACCTTGCGCGAATAGGCCGATTCTCTACCAGTAGGCCATAGGCTGCCCTGGCGCGACTGTCACTGGATGCGTGCGAGCGCCTCAGCTGTGGGTAGCGATGTCACCAAAAATTGCTGATGAATTATTTTTTAATTTTTAACTATTAAAAATTCCAAATAATTTTTTATTTAATTTTTAATTATTAAGATATTCGAAATAATTTATTATTTAATTTTTAAAAGTTAAAGAATTCTGAAGAATTATTTAAATTATTTAATTAACTAATTTTTTAACTGGGTATTTTTAAAGTGTGCACTTGGGATACTTCTGTTATAGCGTGCTTGCATGCAAGAATGCAACAAATCCATGCCCATCACCTTGGGCTCGTGTGAGGTCATCTACTGTAAGGTGGAGGACCCCAGTACACTTTCTTCAAGTGCAAACAAGTCTTCATATAAAGTGGACTCCTACACATTGAAGAGAAGAGAAGTGTCTGATGCGGTGGCACGCACAACAATGTACTGTACATGTCACGCCTCAATGAAGTAGACCCTTGAATTAAACTACCGAGCGAACTTTGAATTTACCAATGTGTCAATTGGACTGTAAGATGGGGCTGAGTGTAGGGTGGGGGACTAAGATTTGTGATGGAGGGTTTTGGTGGCTACTTACGCGCACACTCTGTTGCGCGCACTCTCACACACTCACTCACACTTACCGTCCAGCACACAGATTACTTCATTATACTCGATTAATTTCAATGTGGAGCGTCATATGTCATGTGCTGAAAACACCACTTCCCTTCATTCGAATCTTTGCAATGGATGAGTCCATTCTGAAACCTACTGAAACGATTACAAATGAACACACGCTCCACTGAGTGTGACGGGACTGAAAGGAAAGACAATAAATTAAGGAAAAATTTGCAGGCGCCTGCAAAAAAGGTGAATATGTGACGCTCTTTTGTTGGAGACGAGTTTGAAAAAGAGGGATATCAATTAAGGCATGCCTCATTTATGTATAGCCACTTATGCTTTGCAGCTGATCAACTTCAGTTTGAACAAACCGTGTATAAAAACCGAACCAAACGCAGCAACACGTCACATATTCGGCATTTTTTTGTGTTCGCGTGCATGGAAAGGAACAGTGGCAATTATAGGACCTAACTGGACTGGAACACCCTGCATTCACATATGCCGCATGACTAAACGCCACGTGGTTGCGAGACAGGCAGGAAGGACCCCAGGGTCTTGCACATGGACCACTATGCAGACGTACGCACGCACGCGCGCAAGCACGCACGAACGCACGCACGCACCCACGCACGCACACACGCACGCACGCAAACACGTTGCATAGGAGCAGTGCGTTATTGGGTGAAATGCCAAAAAGGGAATGACGAATGTAGCCAGTACAGCCAGCCATCCAGTATGTATATACCTACACATCACTAACTGAACTGTAGTGGCAATCCACATCTCACAAATGTTAGCAAGGTGCCGATTATTTATGTAGGAACTTTGGCTGTGCCAGGTCGATGGTAATGACCAGAGATAGATGAGATGTGAAAGGATTGCTGTTGCATTTTGGGTGAGTGAGATGGCTCACACAAAAAAAAATGCCGAATATGTGACGTGTTGCTGCGTTTGGTTTGGTTTTTATACACAGTTTGTTCAAACTGAAGTTGATCACCTGCAAAGCATAAGTGGCTATACATAAATGAGGCATGCCTTAATTGATACCCCTCTTTTTCAAACTGGTCTCCAACAAAAGAGCGTCACATATTCACCTTTTTTTGCAGGCGCCTGCAAATTTTTAATTAATACAGTGTTTTTTCGTAAGACAAACATCGATGCGTAAAACCTATACAGGCACACGCACGCACGCATGCAGGCATGCACGTACACATGCATGCACGTACGCACGCACGCACCCACGTACGCACACACGCACGCACGCAAACACGTTGCATAGGAGCAGTGCGTTATTGGGTGAAATGCCAAAAAGGGAATGACGAATGTAGCCAGTACAGCCAGCCATCCAGTATGTATATACCTACACATCACTAACTGAACTGTAGTGGCAATCCACATCTCACAAATGTTAGCAAGGTGCCGATTATTTATGTAGGAACTTTGGCTGTGCCAGGTCGATGGTAATGACCAGAGATAGATGAGATGTGAAAGGATTGCTGTTGCGTTTTGGGTGAGTGAGATGGCTCACACAAAAAAATGCCGAATATGTGACGTGTTGCTGCGTTTGGTTCGGTTTTTATACACGGTTTGTTCAAACTGAAGTTGATCAGCTGCAAAGCATAAGTGGCTATACATAAATGAGGCATGCCTTAATTGATACCCCTCTTTTTCAAACTGGTCTCCAACAAAAGAGCGTCACATATTCACCTTTTTTTGCAGGCGCCTGCAAATTTTTAATTAATACAGTGTTTTTTCGTAAGACAAACATCGATGCGTAAAACCTATACAGGCACACGCACGCACGCATGCAGGCATGCACGTACACATGCATGCACGTACGCACGCACGCATGCATGACATATGTACCATGTATGACATATGTAGCATGTTCGGTAGAATCCCTCGAGTGCAGTAGGAGACACTCATCATATAGAATGTGAGCATGTGGATTGAAAATAGGTACACATGTATTTTTCATTGACCAAAGTTGTGCACAATTAATTGTCATGCAAATGATACAAAGCAGGATAACCTATCAGCAAATGGCACAGCATGCAGAGAAACTACAAACAGAAGCCACTGTGGATAATTGTGTGTGTGTGCGTGCGTGCGTGCGTGCGTGCGTGTGCAGTTGTGCTATATTGCTGCATCGTAGCATAGTGATGTAAAGAATCAAAATGATCGCTATAACTAGGCGGTCAACTTTTGTGTTTTAGCCGAAGTGATGCGACGTACGCACATCGAGTTTTTTTGTGAAGCAGCCCATTTGATAGTGTGCGTGCGTGCGTGCAGATCTGCAGCGCCATATTGGTGCGTCGGAGCTTAGTGGTCTTAGGAATCAAAATGATCTACACGTGGAGGCGGTCATCTTTTGTGTTTTAGCCGAAGTGATCCGAGCTACCAATATCGATATTTAGCGATTATCTCGGAAGTGAAAATGTTTTGGTGCGTCGGAGCGTGTTGGCTCCAAGGAATGAAATGTTCAACATCGAAGGGCCATCAACTTTAGTATTGATGTTTAGGCCATCCGACCTAACCACACCGAAATATCGCCAATTCTCGTTATCGGTATAATGGTGGGAGGCATTTTGGTGCATCCAATTTGGTCCACTTGCTGAAACTGGTCAAGATCACGTCTGGGCGATCAACTTTCCCCATTATAGCAAAGCTCTGCGATGCACCGTTAAAGAGCCTATAGGGCACGGAACTTTCGGCTGAAATTTTTAATTGCTAATATCTCATTATCAGTGATGAAGTTTTAGGTTCAGTGACTTGGCATAGACTTCCCACAAGAAACTGTTCAAGGAAATCAAAAAAATTGGGGGTTAATTGGGCACTTTTTCGAGATTTACTCTTGGTGGAAACCACCCCAAAAAAACGACTATGTCCGAAAAAACGCATAAAATCAGCGATATCTCGAGTTTGGTAGGACGCAGAGACGATTCCTTTGGTACGCAAAATTGCCATCATGGTTCGCTTACACATGCCAAGTTTCATTCCAATTGCCCACGGCACTAGCGAGTGGCGCTCCAAAACCTGGGAGGAGAACACGAAAAAAAAGACACTTTTCGGGAACATTTTCGGGCGTACCCCCTTAACGCGCAGCAATACTGCAACGCGCCGTGGCACGTACGGTACCCTGATGAGTGCGCTTCTTTTGACCCATAACGCGCCAAAATCGGTTCAGCCAATCAAAAGTTATAGGCGATCAAAAATCCGAATTCTCGCGCGCGCAAGTCATCACATATTAGGGTTGTACGCTGACGCGTACACCCTGATTTAATGACAACAAAATGCCAATGATGATATGGTGGTAGAGGTAGACAAAATGAACACCAATAATCAATGGGAAAAGACAAACTTGCAATGAACTACTTGAAAAGTCTATTAAAAAATCAATTTTTTAAGTGTGTGATAAAAAAATGTTAAAAAAATATTGCAGAGAATTATTTATTTAATTTTTAACTTTTAAAAAATTCAAAATAATCATTTATTTAATTTTTAATTAAAAAATCTGCATGACAGAATTATTTTTTTTTAACAATTTTTATTTTTTAATGTACTTAGAATATTATTTTGAATTATTTAATGAATTAAATTTTTATTTTTGGTGACATCGCTAGCTGTGGGGCTGGGGCGTAGTCCGCAAGGCGTTGGATTCCTGACCCTGAGGTCGGGGGTTCGATTCCTTGCTGAGCAAAACCTTTGGCAAGGTGTTTAAACCACAGCTCCGGTTTCTGGCTGTATCGTGGCTTCGGCCAACAATCAGTGCCAGGTGGGGGCCCACCTTGCCTAGCAGGCAGAAAAACGCCCACTGTTACACAGCGCGCCCTGTGATCTTGTGATCCAGTTTACGGCCATTGTGCTGTGTCGGTGGTTGTCGTCAAAATAAAGTTTTAAAAAGTTTTTTTAAGGTGTTGGAACCGACTGGTTCTTCGCCTGCGAGTGGGCCAACTGCTCGTACGCTAAGCAAAGATCGATCGCGGCTGAAGAGACACACCGCTGCGGTGCACGAGAAGCGGAGGCCGCACGTCTGCGACGACTGCGGCAACGCCTTTTCGAAAAGAGCACACCTCTCTGGCCATCTTCGCCGCGTCCACAGGGCGGACAAGCCGACACTCTCCCCATCTCAACAAGACCAACGTTCAGGGAAAGGGTAAACCTGAAAATAGTGAATGATGGTGACCATCACCTTGCAACTGGTAGACTACGGACGTTGTTTATGCTGGATTTTGCCTTGCTGCCATTACGCAGACTACACAAACTTCACAGACTCCGACAGACTGACTAGCGCGCGCGCGAGCGAGCGCAGCTAGCGCACAGACGAATCACTGCGGTGTGCGGAATGGAAGCAATCCTAAAGAGCGTGCGCCTGTGAAATGTCATTTCAACAGTTTAAGGGGATCGAATGTGGCTCCTTTGATTCCGTCTGACTGTACTTTACGAGAAAGGACAGCCTACGTGAACGGATGTAAATCTGATCGGATCACAGGCTTGAAGGGGGGGGGGGGTCCGTCACAGCGGTGCCCATATACACAACACAGTACAAGAGCGTCTCCTTGAGCAGAACGGGCGGGCTGGGGAAGCTGAGACAGCGAATCAGAGGTACAGCAGCTGCAGACTGTTGACAGATGCGGTTGTCAATGTAAATCACATTCGCGCAAATCAGAGCCGTGCTGCTCTTAGCAATTGTTGTTGAGATTTCTTGTGACTGACAGACGCACAGACACACGCAGGCAGTCGCGCGCTCGTTTGCTTAATTTGAAATATGATTGTTGTTGAGCTTGCGTTTTGATTTGTCGTGTTGAGGCGATGCTGTGACGTGCACCTATATACACTAGTGTGTTTGATTGAGTGCATCCCTCTCTCTCTCTCTCTGCGCGCAAGCCGACGCCATAAACTAGGTATGTCCGTCCCCGTGGAAACGAAATGAAGAGTGGACGCGGACGACCGGGGTCGCCTAATTTACTAGTTGGATTTTGTCAGATTGGCTCCGGATGAGTGTTTTGCACTCGGACTAGGTCTTGCTTGGTGCTTCGACAATACTGTCCTCGAGCATGCAGCTCGTTCCGACGGCCCTGCTGATGTTGGTGGCGCTGCTGCGTCAAGCGAGAGCTGGTCTGTTTGTTGGTTCCTTTTCTGACACAGTACAATGAAGATACCGTCGTCGTCGTTGTTGTTGTTGTTGTAGGGACTAGGGGCAACGCTAGCGCCCATTATGTATAGCATAGCCATCTCCATGACGCCTTCTCGTCTAGAGCTGCATAATTAGCCAAAACGCCATCTTTAATCTAGTGCAGCGACGGCACAAGAAATACTGATAAGGAAGTCCTCGACCTACATATAGTCGGTCAATCAAGAATCGAACCTGGGACCGTGGGCGCACGAAGCCGATTCTCTACCACTAGGCCATACGCTGCCTCTGGATACCGTCACTTGATAATGTCGGCGTGATAATTTTGACACTTTTAGTCGAATTTGTTTGGCTGCCAGAGGAGGTGGACAAGATCGGCTTGGGCGACCTGGGCACGGAGTGGGCAGGTTCCCTCGACGAGTGTCGGCGACTCTGCGAAAGAACCTTTTCCGTGAGGACACCTGTTTTATACAGATCTTGATGCAAATCGAAGATTGTTTGCCACCACGAAACTCCCATAGTCCCTATCATAGCTTTCATCGCAGCTCTGCCTTTTGGGCACAAGTGAGTCAGGAGGGATTTTCGGAATCTATGCATTGCACAATGACGTCTACATCCAATGGTGTAGTAGTCGCGTGCAGGGCATGCAGGTAGAAAGCGCTATTTATGCATAGATAGGAGAATGTTGCAAAAACGTACCTGCGGAAACGCAAAAACGCTATTTAAAATTGAGCAATTATTAGATTTAAATTTTGCATTTATTATTTCATGGTTTCTATTATCATTATTTTATTAAATGATAATTTTAATTTCAATTCTTAGACCGACGTCTGCAGTTCGGTGCATTACGACAGCGGAACGTCAGTGTGCAGCCGAAGCAGTGGCGGCTCTGCCATCGCCACGCAGTCAGGAGCTGTCTTCAGTGCGCGTGAGTTTTTTTTTTTATTTTATTATTGTTTTGTTATTTTTTCATAGTTTTTTCTGTAAGATTTTTCTAATAATCCCACAAATTTATGTGCCAGTAAGCGTTACAATACTTGTATTACATAAACAGTTTTCAAGCAAATTGGCTTTTTTATTTTTTTCAACTTTATGGATTGTGAGCCGAGCGCAACGTACAGTAGAGTTTACATGCAAACTGTATGGTACATGCATAGTGCATTGTGCAACTACAGTAACCATCTGTCGTTGCCGCACAACGCTAATCAACAGCAATCAATGATTTTTTTTTGATTGAATCGAATTCTTTAGTGGAGACAACTCACAGCTACTCTGACCCAGTTGATGCCACCTTGTCTACGGGCACCATCAGTGACCACCGTTTCCTATCGGAGTCGGAATGCCAAAGTTTCTGTGGACAAAAGTTTTCCTATGTCAGCCCTATGACTGAAAGCGGGATACGGTAGCTATGTATGAATGTGCTGCATCAGTTGCTGTTTTAATTACCGTATACATCCTGCAGTATAAAAAGCCTCCCGTGCGCCTCTTACGGTATCATAAGAAGTTTCTGCAGCTATGTATTGCTCTGACGCCAGACCAAATATATACCGTATCCTACGCAGAGTTTTGCTATTGTACATTGTCTTACAATATGGGTGTATCTACATACGCCATGTTGCTTGCGTCTAAGGAAAACTACAGCATAAACTACATAAACAACAAACTGCTCTAAGAGTACCCCGGAAGCAATTCTCAAACCTCTTCTCAGCCGAAACATGCACTTTCGTTTTCTCTTTCTCGCCCTATTCAAACTGACAGTACTGCATGTTTTCTTGTTAGTTTGTTGCGTCCTTTTTAGTGTTTTTAACCAAAAACGCCAAAATAACGCGTTGTATACCCTGGTCTACAGGTACTTATGATTTCAATGCAAAAACTAAGGATACAGGGCGGAGTTGGGTGACAGGGTTGCGTTGCCTATGGCTACGCCATGCACCCCATGATGGGAACGGACTGCGTGCTGAAATGGCAGAGCGGGCCGACGGATGGCACCAAACTACGCTGGACCTTTACGCAAGGTAGGCGGGCAGGAAATTACTACGGCTACTACCTTTCAATTTTTTTTCAACCCCCACTCTGCCCTGGTCGTTCGTGTGAGAGAAAAAGAGCGAGCGTTCTTTGGAAGATTTTCAGTATTTTTGTGAAATTTTATTCCGTCTGGTTCGAGGTCGAGTTTAGCCATACCATCGCTTCACTACTGGAGGGACAGCGCCATCGCGGACAGCTCCATGGGTGGCACTGAATTGGCCAGCTTCGTCCTGTCTGAAAGGACCGTCAAAGACCTGCTTATCCACTGTCAAATCTTCTGCGAAGCCAGTGTACGCACAAACACTATGGAGATACATAAGGCACATTCCTGTAGTATACGCAGTGAACCTCTGGAGGCAACCTCGGGCTGTACATAACATATGATCGATTGTTCGTCGTAATGTGAGTAGATTTATGCAGCCTCTGACTGCGCAGAGTGTCTATGTACCTACCGTATACCCAGTCGGAAGGTGCAAGCTGATGTAACCGTGGGAATAAGACTGACTGTTAGAAAGGGGCTACCGTAAACTCAATAATTTGCCCCCTATAATTAGCCCTCCCCCTATAATTATACGCCCTCCTAAGACCACTTTGAGTTTATAACCCCCTATAATTACGTCCCCTCCCTAAATGGACCATTGTCTGAAAGGCCAAATTTTCTAAGTCTGGGTGTATATGTATTAGAACAAGTATGGTCGCGTATGTGTACGTATGTGACATGTACAGGGTGGGCCACTGTTCTGTTCCCAACTTTGACCGCTCGCCATTCCTCCGTTCGCCGGCCGATTTTCCCCAAATTTTAACACGTGGTGCTGCAAACCTTTACTTAGATACATATGTACAAAGTTTCAGCAGTTTCCAAATTTGAGGGTGTGGGCCGGGCCGGGACGGGCCGGACTATCTGGCGGGCCGGCCGGGCCGGGCCGAGATGTGCAGGCCCGTGCTCATCCCTACTACACATGCAGTGTGTCTTTGTGCACACGCATGGTCGAATTCGCGATTTAGTATGGCTGCGAGGCCGTCAACGTCCAAACCTCCACGGGGAACTGCGCCCTAATCGCGGACAAAGCCGCACCCGCTTCTGCAGCTGGGATGTTCTACGCTGAACGTACGTTCGCTGTCTTTGAAAACCCGCTTGCAAAGTTGCTGTGTTTCTTTGCCTGTGTGAACGAACGACTAATAATTTAAACGCAAAGAATTTCCTGCAAGCCTATTAGTGCTGGGTATCATTCTCCCCTAGTTCTTCACAACCGCACGAGCGAGTGGACCCCTATCAGGCAGCACACGGCTCTGCTGGGCGGTGACTATCTGGCGGAATTCGTGGTGCATTCTTTGGACCGGTGCAGAGCTCACTGCGAAGACACGGCGCGTGACTCTGACGATCGATATTAGCGTTCGTGTAGCTTCGCAAAATTTCCCAATTAAAACCAGGGACACTATTGTTTCAACTTTTTGTCAGATTTTCAGGGCACTATTGAAGAGGGAGGGGGTACTATTGAGAAGGGGACAGTATTTGCAGGTACACGTATACCTATGTCACTGAGCTCTTTCCACCTCAACTTTGTTTGACATCTCAGGAAAATTGGGGGGTTGGCACATGATCGAGTGTTTTGTGTTGATGGCCTGCTCTCCAGCACGTCATTGATCACCACCTCATTGCTGGGTGTCAGAGCAGCGCAGCCTGGTTGCGTCTCAGTGGAAGTCGATCCGTACAACATCTGCCATCTGAATGACGCCACGAAGACGCACACCACAGTCGAAACTCAGGACTGGAGATTCAGTGCCAGTGAGCTCTGTTTTGTTGTTGTTGTTTTTGGACCATTAGTGTTCATAGATTCTGCTATTGCATTCTGAGATTGTATTGTACTGCATGACCAGATGCAACTGCTTTGCCGCACAGTTTAAAAACACTTGCGTTTTTTTTCAGTTTTAGGTTAAGTTTCAGTTTCAGTTCAGCTTGTTATACGTGGTATACATGTATAGTTAGTGTCACTTATTGCAAAATGATCCGGATTCTCTTTTAGTAGAATCTGTCATTGTCACAACAACAACAACTGGATTCCCAGTCATGATTACAAGTACACATGCAGCCACCACACCAACAACAAGAACTGCATCCAGTTTTACAGCCGCATCCAGCTTTACAGCCCAGAAAAATGCAGTAACTGCCACTACTGATAAAAATGCAGCGATTCACACAACACCAATGACAATGGATGCAGCGTCTTCTCCAGTTGCTGCAGCCAGTTCCACTACAATTACAACGACACCTGCTGCAGTCAGTGCAACAGCTAGAACTACTGCGGCCACCCTCATAGTAACCCCAAAAACAACTGTCATTTTCCAAACTACAACTGCTGCCGTCAATATCCATACTACAACCAATGCAAACATTATTCAAACTACAATTGCTGCAATCATTATCGAAACTACAACTGCTGCAGTCATTGTCCAAACTACAACTGCTGCAATCATTATCGAAACTACAACTGCTGCGGTGATTGTCCAAACTACAACAACTGCAGCTGCACCCATTGCCACAACTGTGGCAACCACTACTGCTCAAACCACAACTACAACTCCTGTAGTCATTATCCAAACTACAACTGTGGCAGCCACTACTACAACTGCAACCGTAGGAATCATAGCTCCAGCTGCTGCAGTCAGTACTGTGACCAAAACTGCTGCAGGCACTGCTACAAGCACAACTACTGCAGTCACTACAGTGACCACAACTGCTGCAGCCACTGTTACAAGCACAACCACTGCAGTCACTACTGTGACCACAACTGCTGCACCCACTGTTACAAGTACAACTACTGCAGTCACTACTCTGACCACAACTGCTGCACCCACTGTTACAAGCACAACTACTGCAGTCACTACTGTGACCACAACTCCTGCAGCCACTGTTACAAGCACAACTACTGCAGTCACTACTGTGACCACAACTGCTGCAGCCACTGTTACAAGCACAACTACTGCAGTCACTACTGTGACCACAACTGCTGCACCCACTGTTACAAGCACAACTACTGCAGTCACTACTGTGACCACAACTCCTGCAGCCACTGTTACAAGCACAACTACTGCAGTCACTACTGTGACCACAACTGCTGCACCCACTGTTACAAGCACAACTACTGCAGTCACTACTGTGACCACAACTGCTGCACCCACTGTTACAAGCACAACTACTGCAGTCACTACTGTGACCACAACTCCTGCAGCCACTGTTACAAGCACAACTACTGCAGTCACTACTGTGACCACAACTGCTGCAGCCACTGTTACAAGCACAACTACTGCAGTCACTACTGTGACCACAACTGCTGCACCCACTGTTACAAGCACAACTACTGCAGTCACTACTGTGACCACAACTCCTGCAGCCACTGTTACAAGCACAACTACTGCAGTCACTACTGTGACCACAACTGCTGCACCCACTGTTACAAGCACAACTACTGCAGTCACTACTGTGACCACAACTGCTGCACCCACTGTTACAAACACAACTACTGCAGTCACTACTGTGACGACAACTGCTGCACCCACTGTTACAAGCACAACTACCACAGTCAGTACTGTGACCACAACTGCTGCAACCATTGCCACCACTGCTTGGATCACTGCTGCAGTTAGTACCACAACCACAACTACTGCTGCCAGCATTGCAACAAATCAAACAGTTGTTGGTGCAACCACAGCTGCAAATTCCACTGCCATGGCCATGACAACGAACCCTTCAGTGCAGCAGGTGTACATCGGTGCGCCCACTGCAATCGAGTATAGAAGCAATGTGTTTCTCATGAAAGATGGATACCGACTCGAGTCTAGCAGGTATTAATAAAAATATGTTATGTAATACAATCTGGTATGCAATCTGCTGGTACTTCAATATGGACTCAAACGTAAAACAGAGCGTGGCAATACCAGTTTTGACTACCAAATAATTGCGTAACTCTGTTCGGAAGCGCAACTTCTGTGCGTTCATTTTTGGGGGAGTTAATTTTTTAACCCACCCTCTACTCCTCTACTCTACTCATTGGATCAGAGCATCACTAGAAGGGGGGGGGGATCGGCGCTATTTTGTGGTTTTACGGTACATAGCTGTTCGTTCGAGAACGTGAAATGCATGTACTTCGTTTTTTGTATTGCTTGTTCGTCCGGCCGTCTGTGCGTCCGTGTGTCTGTCCGGAATTTTCTTGCCGTACACACATGTAACTGTAGTGTATCCTTCTCGATCCTATTTACTCTACCACAGCCAGTACTTAGAACACCATCACCAAAACAGCACCAAACCCAATCACTGTGTGATCACTTTCTTCTTCCAAGGATTCGCCCGCTATTGCCCAGCATCCAACCGCGGCCAAAGCGTGCTCAACAGTGCGCAGTGATCTGCTTCCCAGATGCCCTGTGCAGTGGATTCGCTTTTGATCATCTACTGGAAGAATGTGAATTCTACGCGGGCGCTGGAATTACTGACCAGGAACCCATGGTTGCCGATGGACGGTTCACGATCCACTGGAAGCAACACAAGGGCTGACTATGAGATCAACAAACGTATGTAGCAAGTCAAGTGAAACATTGCTGCATCCATGATGTACTCTGTACAGGGTGTTTTTTATATATATGTATTCCACCGCCCTACAGCGAGTTCCCTTAAACCGATTGGGCTGAAATTTTGCATACACATACCCCCTGTAGCTGCGAATTAAAATTCCAAGTTTCGGCGATTTTCATGCAGGGGCTATTGATTTATAAAATGTTTAAAAATATCGAATTTTTTCGACTATTTTAACAATTAAAGTTTTTAACACAGTTCGACGCGGCTCGTCGAGCTGATTCCGAAAATGCTCAGATGTCTTGGATTCGATCATGTTTGAGACGAAAAATTAGCGAAAAACTATCAGCAGTTGGTCTAGTTATTTTTCAGAGTTTTTTGAGATATTTTTCAACAACACTGTCATTTCGCGAGGCAACAAGAAAGCGACAACGCGATCACTAATCTGTGTGGCCCCCCAACGGCCTGCTGAACGGCCTCAAAATTGCCTTTGACATGGAGGTGAGCAGCCTATCAAACAAGTTCGAGTCAGTCTCCAGCTCTTTCAGCACAGTGTTCAGGTGACCAAGCAGTGATAGTTTTTGGCAATTTTTTCGACTGAAACACGATCGAATCCAAGACATCTTAGCATTTTCGGAATCAGCTTGACGAGCCGCGTCGAACTGTGTTAAAAACTTCAATTTTTAAAAATTTCAATATTTTAAAAATTTTATAAATCAGTTGCCCCTGCATGAAAATCAGCGAAATGAGGCATTCCAATTCGCGGCCGCAGGGAGTATATGTATGGAAAATTTCAGCCCAATCGGTTTAGGGGAACTAGCTGTAGGGGGGTGGAATATATATATGAAACACCCTGTATACCGTAAATCCTCCAATAGTGCCCCCGGGGCACTATTGTTTCAATGTCTCTCAAGAGGGGGGCACTATTAATTTCGTCAGATTTTTCCGCAATTTTGCAGCAAAGTTTAACATAAAAATGCCTTAAAATGCACACAGGCCGGAATTTAAAAGTTTAATTAAAATACGTGTATTGCACACATGATTACACACCATGCATGCACTTTTAATGCAACTGGGTAGCATTCAAAATTTGATTTTAACGCGAATTTAAAATTGATTTGCCCCCCGGGGGCACTATTGGAGGGGGGCTTTTATTGGAGGATTTACGGTACCTACTCTTGCTTGATTGTCAGTGTAATAGTCCATTGTGCTCTTGTTCTTCTCTGTGCTACTTAGTAGGTGTGTATGTGTGTGTGTGTGTGTGTGTGTGTGTGTGTGTGTGTGTGTGTGTGTGTGTGTGTGTGTGTGTGCGTGCGTGCGTGCGTGCGTGCGTGCCGGGTGCGTGCGTGCGTGCGTGCGTGCGTGCCTGCGTGCGTGCGTGCGTGCGTGCGTGCGTGCGTGCGTGCGTGCGTGCGTGCGTGCGTGCGTGCGTGCGTGCGTGCGTGCGTGCGTGCGTGCGTGCGTGCGTGCGTGCGTGCGTGCGTGCGTGCGTGCGTGCGTGCGTGCGTGCGTGCGTGCGTGCTGGCGGGCGGGAGGACGTGGACAAATGTGTGATTCATGTGAAATGCGTCGACATGCGACAAACTCGATCCTATTCACCGTCGCTGTACTGTGCGGTGGCGGTCACCCTCACTAGCGGTGCGGTGTCGAGAAGTATACATATATACAGTACATATGTACCGCGTTGTTGAATTCGCACGCGACAACGCGCGATCTTATCGGCAACGTGCGGCCAGAATGCTGGAGTTACGGCTTTTTGCAGAAACAAATCGGGTGACTTCGGCATGTGACTTTTGGGCGAGCGAACTAATCTTGAGTGGCGCGTCCTCCGCGCGTCTTCTGGGCAACTTTCCTTTGTTCCACTCGCCTGAGACGCCCTTATCGGCCGCGCCTGGGCGCGTAAACACTGGCCGAGCGAAGCCGCCCAGTCGTTAAATCAGCGCAACTTATGCATGCGCTTACAGTATCCGACTTAATAGATGCTGAGCAAGCGGTTTTGCGCATCGAGCAAGTCGCGCCCGAAAGCCGGTCGGTCTTTCGGTCGAGCTCGGTGCTCGGACGGCCGCGCTGGAATGCTCGTCGCCATTTGCCAAACGGTGTCTTCAGCCGTTATCGTCGAGACGGATTCGTTTAAATATCGGCGCCTAGGCGTTGGTCCACACACCACAATCACCAGTCAGATTAAACGGTGACTGGCAAAGCTGGCTCGACAGCGACAGGAAAGTATGAAGACGCTCGCGATCCTACCACTACTGGCCGCCGCCGCCGCCGCCGCCGCCGTTGCTGTGGACAAGCCACAGAAGAGTGCGCTTCTCGACCGCTTGGTGGGTTCGTTTTGGAACGAAACACAATCACATTCGTGCGACGCTTGTGCGGTGCGAGTATACGCACTGAAAATCATGTTCCACCCCCCTCACCCTTTTGGCAAGCTCTGCCACATATGCCCGGGGTTTCAGCTCGTTGGAATGCAGTTACTGTACTTCGTGCAGTACACATTTCGTTACAAGATACAGCTTGAGCCTCGACCACGCCCAAAAGGTTTTGTCGTCACAATTCCGTAAATCTGCGAATTTAGTTGGGCGGAGCTGAGACGAGCCCAATCGGCTGCTACATCTGCATGAACCTGGTCACCTACGCTCGCACCGAGCTGCCACAGAAACAGGTAATGTGCGTTTCACGCAGTTCATGCGCAGAAGGTAGTAATTAATTAATTGTATTACTACCTAACATTAATGCGTCCAACGCGGTTCTCTAACTTCCAGTTCGCCCTCTTAAACCTCCTGAAGAAGCGCTGCCGCCTATACGGCAACAACTACAAGTACACGTGTCTGGGCATCCTCGACGAGTATTACGACAAGCTCTTCTACAACCGAATCAACCGACTCGCCAAGACTCCCAGCCAAGTCTGCGATTCTACAGACCTCTGCGAGTCTTCGGTTGGTCTCGCCCCGCTCCCGCGAGTCGTTTTACAGTATCGCGCACACTGTACTTTACAGCTTACTTTGTACGTAACATACCCACAGTGTCAACGTCGCCGCTGGAACTGGAAGGACTTTTGCGTGCACGTACCTACCGTATGTACCACCGTGAACTCCAATAATGCAACTCTCGTGAACACAACTCTCCAATAGTGCATCCTTTTCTTTTCAATATTAAAAGAACGTGTTCGCTCCATTTCTAGTGTTCAAAATGAGATGCATTGACCTTGGTCGATGGTGAAAACCACCCTGTCAGCCTCATTTTATTGACCTCGTTTTGATTCTTGTCGAGCCATTTGTTGCTCTCTCAAATTGGAAAATCGATTTTAGTAAATTGAAATCCAACGATCAAGCGATCATAGTTACAGTACCCCTCCCTAATAGTGCTTCCCTGCAGATTGTGCACCCGGTTTTTCGTGGGTTGAACCGATGGTACCTCAAAAGTTCTTTAATGCTTTTGCGGAGAATTTATGGTACTGTACTATGCCATGTTAGGCGATGCCAGTTTTCTTCGTAGAACTGGACCTTGTGCAGAGCGGTCCTAACGGCGCTTCACTAGCCATCAACGTCATACGTCGCTCTATAGCAATAATATTCGGAACACACTGTATTTTATACACTCTACGCGCTGTACTCTAACACAAAAATGAAGATTTAAGAGCGTCGTAGCGGTGCAATGCGTAGTCGCGGCCCATCTACATCAATGTATCACTGACCCAATGCGGCGTGCACCAGGTGAGTGTGTACGTGCGTGCGTGCGTGTGCGTGCAAGCGTGCGTGCGTGCGTGCGTGCGTGCGTGCGTGCGTGCGTGCGTGCGTGTGTGCGTGCGTGCGTGCGTGCTTTGCGTGCGTGCGTGCTTTGCGTGCGTGCGTGCGGGCGTGCGTGCGTGCGTGCGTGCGTGCGTCCGTGCGTGCGTTGGTTCGTGCGTGCGTGCGTTCGTTCGTGCGTGCGTGCGTGCTTGGCGTGCGTGCGTGCGTGCGTGCGTGCGTGCGTGCGTGCGTGCGTGCGTGAGTGCGTGCATCCGTGCGTGCCTGCCGTATGCACTGCACCCCTACCGCACGCAAAGGTTTGGAACTTCACGCCTCTTCTCGGAAGACCTGCGAAGGATACTGAAGACGTACCGAGTGCCCGCAGTTCGACAGCTCCGGTGGCAATTACAGGGCCGTCTGTGACGACTTGGTGAGCAGCAGCAACAGCTTCGTCAGCGCCCTCTACCCCTACGTCGCCTGCACGTGCCGAACCGACCGAAACTGCAATCTACCCAAAGACAAGTGTTCCAGCGACCCATTCTACGGCTGCAACAGCGGCTACGGAATCGCCAA
>JASAMY010000132.1:0-27863 GCA_030248085.1 Paralinhomoeus sp. GSCO2_6 | reverse complement strand
GCTCCAGGCGACTCTTAAACAACAAATACGCTCGTCGAACCCACGCAAATGTTGTGCGTATACCTATCTATGAGTGACTAGATCTTCGGAGCGCCTCCGTCCCTCCATGCAAGCGCTCAGTCAAAAGCGAGCAATTGAAAAGCGTTAACCGCTGGTCAGTGCAAGTGAGTCTCCACACGTCGAGACCCGCAAAGCAGGTCCAACGGCGCGTGAACACTGAACAGATAAGATCACTAACCCATTTCGCAGTCGCACGCCCTCACTCAAACGCTGCGTCCTCAGAGTATAATTGTTCTGGAGAAAATGCTGCGAGTAGAGTGTCGGATAGTGGCGATTTGCGCTTGCCTACTCGTGTGGCCGCAATTTCTGACGGGTCGCACAGTTTCAGAGCCTGATTACGGACCTTTTCTGAACTTCTTGCGGAATCAGTCGCGCGTTGCTTTCGGGCCCGGCGTTATGGTTGACGGACCGCACGATTATGTCGGAATAAATTACAACGACATTCCCGGCTTGGGCAAAATTCCAATACCCAATCTTGCTCCCAGAGGAAGAGGCATCAGTAAGTTATTGTTGCTTTCTTCTACGGCCGCCGTGCTTTCAGCGACCCATACAACAGTGCTTCTATTTAGGTATTTTCGAAAATCTTTTCGGGGATTTGGGAAATCCAGTTCCACCAAGACACATCGCGAAGCCAATCCCACTCAACATTGCCAAGCACATTCCGCTACAGGTGCACATTTCAGTACGGTGGAGCTCCGCGTTCAATTATCGATTGCCTATAGGCCGACATGGAGCCGGGTCCGCCCGAAGTGGGAGCACCCCTTGGAGAGTCGAATCCGGAGCAGCTGCAGGCGAAGCTTCTCCCAGAAACAAAAGCCAAAGAGTTGCCCGTTGGACCAGCTGCAGGGAGGAGAGTCGCGTTGGGCGACGCTGTGAGGCACGTCGGCGTCGCTTCGAATTGGCCCAGTGATACGCTGATCAGAAGAGCGCAGTGGATTCCGATCATCCGCAATGGCTAACATTTTTTTTGTTGAAAATGGCGATGCTGCAGTGAAGGGACGACAGGTGGAGGGTCGCAAAATTGAGCTTTATTGGCGACGATTCTAACGCTACACAACAGCGGGCCTTTCTCAAGAAGAAGAAGAAGAAGAGAGAGAGAGACACACAGCGCAATACTGGCGATGCACTCGAACGGACGTGATGTCACAGCATGTGGGCAACAATGCAGGCAAGATGACCGCTGCACGCACGCACGTACGTTGTGGCACGCACGTACTGGTATGAATGCGCGCACGCCTCCACGGATGCACGCACGCACGCACGCACGCACGCATGCACGCACTCACGCACGCACGCACGCACGTACGCACGTACGCCCGCCCGCACGCCCGCCCGCACGCACGCACGCACGCACGCACGCACGCACGCACGCACGCACGCACGCACGCACGCACGCACGCACGCACGCACGAACGCACGCACGCACGCACGCACGCACGCACGAGCGCACGCACGCACGCACGCACGCACGCACCACGCACGCACGCACGCACGCACGCACGCACGCACGCACACACGCACGCACGCACACACGCACGCACGCACGCACGCACGCACGACCACGCACGCACGCACGCACGCACGCACGCACGCACGCACGCACCACGCACGCATTCACTCACGCATTCACGCACGCATTCACGCACGCAATCACGCACGCAATCACGCACGCACGCACGCACGAACGCACGCACGCACGCACGCACGCACGCACGCACGCACGCACGCACGCACGCACGCACGCACGCACGCACGCACGCACGTACGTTGTGGCACGTATGTAGTGGCATTAATACGCGCACGCCCCCACGCATGCACGCACGCACGCACGTAGACACGCACGCACGCACGCACGCACGAACGCACGCACACACGCACTGAGAACGACAAGATATCTAAACACGATACAGAAGACGAGTAGATTTGTAAATTTTCGAATTTTACCCGTGGTTGTCTCCACTCTCAACAAATCCCTAAATTAAAATTCTCGACTGACTAACAATCTTTTATTTTTGATTGTGTTTAAAGTATTATTGCGAATTCGGTCTAGGCGTTTATTTCCGAACCGAACGAATGCTCCTGTCTTCTCTAGGATGTCTCCTGAATGTCTTAATGCATCCTTCCTTATTCCTTCCACATCCTTATTGCATTTCAATTTTTCCCGATTTCTTATTTCTTGCGCTGGGACATGTTTTAGTATCACTATTTTCAAAAGAGGGCACTTGTGGAGGATGTTTACGGTATACCTGTCCTTTATTCTCAGTGCAACGCATATTGTATTGTAGCGAGCGGTAGCCAAACCTACACGCAGTGTACATAGCGCAGAAGGCTCGATTCTTTCGGCATCCAGGAGTATAGTCAGGTTTTTCGATAATTTCTGAGCTGCCTGCACCATGTTGTTCACAGCACGCGGTCGCACACTGCATCCGTTGCTTTTGGCTTGTCTCTCGGTTACAAGCAATTCAAAAATCGAAACCTACAGTAGTAATCGATACATTACGGTAATAGAATAGCAGTTCGGCTCGACTCTTGTTTCGCTTGCCGGATCGATCAATCACTTCCTGTCGAGGCGCTCTTGCGCGAGAAGTAGAGCTCACCGCCCTTGTTGTAAGTCAGGGCCAATGGTTCCTCCACCCCGCAGCCTTGTTTCAGAAGCTGTAACAAAGTTTTCACGTTTCCTTCCTGCATCGTACACGCCGATACGCCACAACGAAAAAAAAAAAAACGTGGTTCGGTTCCTCACCGAGCATGCGACCCATCCGATGCCGCTGCTAACGACGGCCCCTCCCACCGTGGCAATGTAAAGGCACGGGTCCTTGTACGTGTTCTAGAGGAAAGTTCTTTCAAGACCACGGTAGTGACGTTATTTAAACTTATGCATACCGTACCTTTGCGCCGCACACAGTGCCCGAGCCGAAGAAGGAGCCGGCGCCTCCAAGAAGGCCGAAAGCCGACATGCACACCCGACACTTTACCTTGTTGGTTATCGTCGGTTTGTCCGTTTTTGTTTCAGCGTAGCAAGCCGACAAGACTGCCAGAACTAAACGACAACTAGGTAGGTACCGTAAATTCTCCAGCAGTGTTCCCCCCTCCAATAGGACCGCCTCTCCAATATTCCCCCCTTTAGCCAAACGTTGGTACAATAATACTCCCTCTCCAATAGTGCCCGCGGGGTTAGGAGCTCTGTTTTTTGCTATGCATCTTATTTATAGTGTAGTACCCCTTCTCCGCCAAGCCAAAATGCCCGCAGGTAGCCGAGGGTTGAAACAATTCTTACCCCCTGAGGACCATTAGAAAATTTACGGTATTCTTTATTCGAATTCATTGACCGTTACAACCTAGGCAACCACGAAAAAAAACGCACGTGTGAGACCGAAGAAAGCAGCCTTCATCTTGACTTCTTGTCCACTAGGACCCGTTGTTTCGCTGTGGAGTATTTTGCAAGGCAAGTTGAACTTCTGACTGACAATGGACAGAGGCCTGTTTTGGACCGCTGGCCGCCACCGAGTTTGTTTGATAAGCGACGGTTACAGGAACGGAAGGGCGTCGCATGCGGATGAAGGGCGCGCCTTGTTCTACGTTAGTCGTCCACTGCGACGACTGCGCGAGCGTTAGCGCAACGGGCACTGTAAAATCCCTGTGAACTCTCGTTGTCCAATACTTGGTGCGTACATAGATAGACCTGTGCGTCACCCATGCACTTGAGTTGACGACTGGTCTGGCACGAGTCGCAAGTAGCCTACAGATAGAATCTCTTCTTTTATTGTTACGGTCATGCTATTAGGTAGAAATTGCCAACATTACTACAGCAGCCAACCAACGGCATACTTGTAACTGGGGTGGGGTTTGGGGGGTTTGCCCTCCCCCACTATTTTCCTAACCCCACCCAACACCCCCCCCCCCCCTCAACCCTCTCCCCCAGATTTTCCCAAGGATTCACCATCTAAACAATAAAAGTGAGTAAATGTTGGTGTATTTCAGTGTTTTCAGTGATATATGACCATAAAACAGCTAAATAACACTGTTTAGGCCCAACTTATACCCATTTTTGACCAAATAGTACAAGTATAACTCAAAGAATGGCCAGCTATCCTCCACTTTTTGCTCCCACCCCCCCCAAACACCATCTCCCCCCCCAACTCTTCCAGCCCGTACAGGTTGCCACGGAGCAGAGGCGCGCGAGCTCGAGGCACAGGGGGAGCGCCCAGGCAAATCAGAGTATGCCATCGGCGGCCTTTGGGGGGGGGGCACGAGAGCGACTGCAGGGCGTGCGACACGCAAACTCTGGGCTGCAGGGGGCGGGCGGACCTACTGGGGGGGGGGGGTGGGAGGGTCGGGGGCCCCGCCTATCCAACACCCACCCCAACCCCCCAACCCCCCCCCAGAACCCAAGGACACCACTAAAACGATGAATTTGTATTTAATATTCTAAGGCCCTTCTGCCTTCTCCCCCCCCCTCCGTTGGCGAGCGCCTGCGCGCGCGGTTTTTCCGCGCGGCGCGTTGTTTTTCTGGCGCTCGGGGGTCGCGCGGGGCGCGGGGGGGGGGTGCTGGGGGGGGGGGGGGGGGGGGTGGGGGGGGGGAGGGAGAAAGGGGGGGGGAAAGGGAAGTTTTGTTTCCGAATTGAGGGCCCAAACCCTTTTCGCCTGCGGCGCTGTGGTTCCCTTCCAACTCTCGTTTTGATTCGTAAGGGAGCTACAAAATCCCCTCATTTTTGTCAATTCCGTAGTAGTGTAGGTTGTGCAGTGAAAAAAATTGACCTTCCCCCCCCCCCCCCCTCTGTCAGAAAATCCTAAGTCCGCCAGTGGCGCCACATCATGGACTCAGGCATCAAACCCCGCGGAGCGACATCGACGACGGCAAGCGCTGTTTCTACAATTCCACAGTCAGCACCACCGACCTCAACTCGCTCCGAACCGTTTTTAAAGCAACGCGAAGACCGTACGGTACTGCGCCACTTTGCGCCGCGTCGTTGGAGGTTGTGAGGCCGCGGGCCCCCCCCCCCCCCCCCCCCCCCCCCCCGCGCGCGGCGCGGGCCCGCGGCGGGGGCGCCCCGGGCGGCGGGGCGCCCCCGACTAGCCACACTACTTATTAAAGATTTAACGAAGCTCGCGATACGGCAATACGCAATCGATACATACACCTTACGCATACACTTGCAAACAACGTAACAATTATCATAACGCTCAAACCGTAAGCTACATTGCTACTTGCACGGTCTGGCAACCTCTCAACAGAGTACTACGCATCACCCGCCAAGACAAGCACAACCCGCGTCAAAGTGTGCCCGCCACATATCACGTCAACAAGTTGCGCAACTGACCAAGTGACTAGAGACCAAGTTGAACTGAGCCTCAAATGCCTTGTGGGTTTCACACATCGTGGCAGACGCGTCGTCGTCGAACCGGAACATGCTGACACCGAAGCAGGGCGAGTACCGCGGCACGATGCAGCTTAACGATATATTACATCATCATGTAACTGGCGGAGAGGTGGGGGGGGGGGGGGGTTCCAACAACATTTTCGGCACCCACATCGAACGTTTTATACGTTTTTCACCGTTCTAATACGATAAAAGGGAGTAAATGTTGGTGACTTTCAGTACTTTTCGGTACCCATTGTTCATCCAGAGACCCCCCCCCCACACACACACACACACACGCACAAATTGGCACGCACAAATTTGCTCTTCCCTTGCCATATGCGTCAACCCCGCAGTCCCGGCGCAGCGACGAAGTCGCCATATTCACTACGTAAGCGCCTTCTGTCCATCCATCAGGCAGCTCCTTTGGTGGTTGACGACAGACGCCAGTCTTCCCCTCAATGGCGCCATGCAACAGCTCCGCCACCTCGGCCGACTTAGTGTAGAACTTGCGTGAGTGCCACTCGCCGAAGTCGTCTCATCTGCCGAAATCGATTCCCCACTGTTCAATGCGTTCAATGCCTTTTTCACTTGCATTTTGGAGCTCAGGGCTGTCAGCGCTACCGCCAGTACCCGAGCACTGTTACGTGCGATTCTGTGCTGCGCTGCGCCTTTTATAAACTATGCAACACGGGGGGTTGGGGGGGGGGTGGGGGGTTGGGGGGGGGGGGGGGCTCAAAACGCTATTAGCCGGTTGTGAACAACGCTTTCGCTGTTGCCCAACATTGCTGTGGCAGTGTTGCCGTCGCTGTCGTCAAGTCGGCAGGCGGTGTGGCGTCATCCAATTGATGAGCACACTCAGTGTAGGAGGGGGCCGCACGATCATTCGGATCCTTTCGAGCGGCCGCAGGTGGCGGGTCGGTTTGAATGGTCGCTGCTGGAGCAGAAGTGCGTACTCGCCCCACCACAAGTTCGTTCCGGTGCTGGAGGAATTCACGGAGCTAGGCAGGCACAAGGACATGGTCCGGCGCATGGGCAAGCGCAAGGTCATCAGCGCGCCCGCGCTCGCGCCCGCCGAAGTCTCGCTGAATGTCAGCTTCTAGGGAATAATAGTCGATTCGATTTTGCAACACCAACAACGGTTCTTGTCTTGTGCCTCGTTCTAGGTCGTGCAGAGCGGTGCGCCGGGCGCCGGGGCGAGCCTCGTGCTCGTCACGACCGGTTGGTGATGCGCTGTTGTTGTGGGAGTTGTTGTTGGATTGAGGGCAACGCTAGGAGGCCGCCAATATAGCCCATGTAGACCCAGCCATATGAGGCCTCACAGGCTTAAGTTGAGGCACATCCACGAGGGCCGCCAAACCCCAAAGAGATGCGGAAGAAGGCAATCTACAACCTAGTGCTTGACAAGGAAAGCTTCGTTAGTGGGTCCTCCTCAGGAATCGAACCCAAAACGACGCGGACGCTCTGCTACCACTAGGTTACATTCGATTCGCTCGCTGGCCTGTGCGTGTGTGTGTGTGTGTGTGTGCGTGTGTGTGTGTGTGCGTGTGTGTGTGCGTGCGTGTGTGTGTGTGTGTGCGCGTGCGCGTGTGCGTGTGCGTGCGTGCGTGCGTGCGTTCGATGGATATTGGGCAAGTAAGTGTTGTCGCGGTGTCGCCTCCTCAGAGCAGTGCTACGCGTTCAACGTGCCCGAGGACATGGAGCGGTGTCTGGCCGAGCAGAGCGGCGTGCGCACCTCCCGCCTGTCGCACATGTTCGTCACGCGCGGCGTCTGGGAGCGCATGGGCGGACTGCCCGGCCTCGCCTGCGCCCGCTACGTCGACCGATCCCGTGACCCCGCTGCCGCCGACAACGCCCGCGAACGGTGCGTCGGTCACGCACGCAGGCGCCACCATTCACCCTTTCCCTTTGAGTCTACCCTAAGATCGGGACCGAGCGGCAGGAGCGCCCCTATCTACTTACAAATGCGCCGCGTGCACGGGTGTGTATATATATATATATATATATATATATATATATATAGATATCTGTGGGCGCCGGATGTTAATGGGGGGGGTGATTTTTGGTTCACTTCAAAGTCACACGGTTAGGCGAATTTTATGTTGCAGGACTGATTTGTGAGATTTGGCTGTGGCGGTTCGCGTGGTTTGAGTGGTTGTGTGTGGGTAGTATTGTTGGTGTAGAGGGCGCCGCGCGCCGCCGCCGCGCCGCCGCCGCCGGCGCGCGCCGCGGGCGCCGCCGCCGCCGCCGCGCGCGCGGGGGCGCGGCGGCACGCGCCGCCGGCGCGGGCAGGGTGCAGGCCCGCGCGCCGGGGAGGGGGGGGGGGGGTGGGGGGGGGGGGGGATGGGGAGGGGAGGGGGGCGGGCGGGGGCCGGCAGGCGGGGCGGGGGGGGGGGGGGGGGCGCCCGGGGGGGGGGAGGAGGGGGGGAGGGGGGGGGGGGGGGAGCGGGGAGCGGGGGGGGGGGGGGAGGGGCGGGGGGGGGGGGGGTGGGGGGGAGGGGGGAGGAGGGGGAGGGGGGGGGGGGGGGGGAAGCCGCCGCGGATGGCCAATTTTCGCGGTCCCCCCCCCGCCCCCCCCAGTCGGCACAGAATAGACTGCACGATGCTGCATCACAGTGGTTATTTCCAGTTGTATGCGCCCAAACCTCTGTGAGATGAGCGAAATCAGTGAGACCTTAGCTGTTGAGCACTTACATAGTGCAGTTATTGTCATCCATCAGTTCAAAGAACAAAATTTTATGAAGGGGGCGCTCATAGGTGTATATTGTGTCAAAAGCCTGGTGGGGGGGGGGGGCGGCTGGGGGTTTCGGGGTGGGAGGGGGGGGGTCTCCCGCCATTTACGCTGTTTTGCTCCCCACAAACGCTCCAGGTCTTATCCTCTTTGCAGTTGGCGAGGCAAGGCCAGTTTACGGTCACCACTCATTTTCACTTGGGGGGGGGGGGAGGCCGGAGGGTGTTGGGGAGAATGGAGAAACTAGCGGGCCTCCCTTGGTCAATCCAAGCGTCTTCATCGCTAGGCGCATGTTGCAAGGCGTTTGAGAGGAGAGCGACGAGCCTTGTTTCAGGTCCAACAACAGCGGGCGCGTGGGGGCCAGCAACAGCTCTCCACCGCCTCCGCCAGCGGAGACGCAGCAGCAGCAGCGCAGTGAGATGCACGTGCACGGGGCGCCCTATCTGTCGCGCGTCTTCGACGCCGTCAAACCCTACGCGGATCGCCAAGTCAACAAGGAGATCGCGGTCCGTGTCCATACTTTGACAAAATACGCACCCGAATGCCTACGACGCGCCATTTCTCCAGAGAAAGGCGATTATTGCGTGGGCAAATATGGAACAAACGAGTGTATCTGGGCTGGGCGCTGTACTTTTGAAGTTCTGTTTTTTTTGTCGAAAAGTACACAAACAGGGCTTCCGGAGATCACACATGCCCTTAGGCGATGAACTGTCCCTTTGACTGAAATTTCTGTCCCGATTTTTTTTTGTGCTACCCCTCCCCCCGGCCCACTTGTGTGGACACCTGGATCAGAGGAGGACGGCGGGGGGGGGGGAGTTTCTGGTCTGATGACGGAGGGAGATGAATCTTTTAGAACGGGTGATAGCGGAAGAATGAAATCGGTATCTTTTGCTCAAAGTTTCGACTGCCGGAGCCCCCCCCCCCCCCCCTGTAGTTATACGTGCTGTATTGCGTAGTGCATACTACACAACTATTCCTTCCTTTTGACTAGGCTTTGCTCGTGCATGCGTGCGTTCTAGATAGTCGAGTGGCTGTACACGCAAGAGTGCTGGGAGGACCAAGCGATTTCGGTGCGCTACGTGCCACTCTTCAGCGCCGACTATAAAGAGACAGTAGACGATGATGAACCCTCTGACACCGACAGTAAAAAGAGACGGAAAAGCGGTGGCAGTCCCCGCAACGGAACCGAAGACGCGTTGTCGTCACCTAAGTGAGTTGCGTGTTGAGTTTTGATTTCTGCATCGCAGTCTTGGAGAGGCGTGTGCGCACCCCCCCCCCCCCCCCCCCCCCCCCCCCCACCACCACTTCTGGTGTTTTCAACCTGTCTGAAATAATAAAAGTAGCTTTTTACGTACTATCCTGCGTTGCTATAGAGCCGAAAACGGTTGAATGGCGCCTTTTATTTTTGACTAAATGTCTATTTCGATCTTACTTTGGTCTAACTTTTCCTTCTGGCACCCCATCCGTTCAAAACGCCTTATCCTAACCCCCACCACCAAGGGAAAAACCGGTTGTATGTCTGCCCCCCACGGGCCATCTGCCTTCTCCTCCATCCGATCTGACAGGGTCGCAGCTGTGCAGTGATTGGTCCCGCATCCGCAGCTAGCCCTATTCTGTCTTGACACGGCGATCTGTTCAGCGGCTTCGACGTGCTGGAGTCGGAGAATTCGGACGTGGCGCTGATGGCCTCGTCCTCTCCGGCGCTGCGTCGTCTCCAGAAGGAAGGGGCCAGCGAGACGACGACGACCACGTCACCAACGCAGCAGCAGTCGGCGTCGGGCGCGGTGGGGGCGCAGGGGACGCGGGGACGCGAGCTCAAGAGGCGCATTCTGGGCTGGAAGCAGACGGACCCCCGCGAGGTGACGCGCCTCTCGCGCAGCCTCAGCATCGCCTTTCTGGTGCGGCTCAAGCCGAGGCCGGGCCGCGTCGACGTGGCCAAGGTCAAGGCCCTGGGCGTCCCGGTCGGGCCCGCCATCGGCCTCCTCCAGGCCGGACGGACGGTGCAGCTGGCAAACGGAACGGTCGTCAAACCGGACCAGGTACTGGGGCGCACAGCGCAGTGGTGGAGTTGTTGGTTGGATTTGGGGCGACATGGCCCATAGATGGAGCATAGCCATCTCCACGACGCCTTTCCCTCTAGAGCCGCAGAACTAGCCAAAGACATCCGGAAGAACGCTATCTGTAACCTAGGGCAGCGGCGGCACGAGAAAATCCATTGCGAGGGAAGTCCTCGATCTGTAGTGGCTTCATGAAGAATCGAGCCCAAACCACAGTGGTGGAGAGTCGGGCCTATTGCGCGCACGCTCTTGAGTTCGGTCCTTGAGGGAGCCACCACCACTACTAGGATTCAACTGTCAAGGCCATGGATTTTCTCGTGATGTCGCTGCCCTAAGTTGCTGATGATGGCGCTCTTCCGACTGTCATTGGCAGCCTTCGTGGCCGATTATGCGCCTCTAGACTGGAAGGCGTCATGGAGATGGTGGGCAGGCTGCATTTAGTGGCCATTGACGGCCTCCTAGCGTTGCCCTTAATCCAGCAACAACAACACGTACGACTAGGTACTGGCCGCGCCGGAGCCCCCTCCCTCCTTCCTGGTCGTCGACCTGCCCTCTGCCGACTTCCTGCCGGCGCTCGAGAGCTCGGAGCCCCTGAACGAGCGGCACGACGACCTCGCGTTGGTCGCGCACTTCTCCACTCCCGAAGTCATGGAGCGGCCCACCTACCGACGCTGGATGGACTCGCTCGGTCCGCGAGTCAAGCACCTGGTGCTGAACGCCAGCTGCGAGCCCAGGCCCCACCTCTTCTCGGTCTTCAAGTTCGGCCATCAGCTGAGCAAGCTCGACGACCGCCTCTTCCCCGCCTGCCAGCTGCAGGAGTTTGACGGACGGGCGCTGCGGCCGTTCGAGCCCGCCGACCGCTTCGTCAGGGCCGAGCCGTTCCTCAGCTACAAGTTTCGGCCTCACGCGGACGCCTTCTCGCGCCTGCCCGCGCTGCAGCAGTTCTCGACGGAGGCGCTGGACGAGCTGCAGCGGCGCGACAACCCCGCGCTGCAGGCCGAGATCGACGCCGTGAGGACGCAGCTGGCCCAGGAGGCCTCGGCGAGAGAGGGCCCGGACGAGCCCTTCCCGGAGGTGTTCTTCCTGGGCACCTCCTCGGCGACGCCGACGCGCTACCGCGGCGTCTCTGGCATCGTGCTGCGCCTCAGCGAGGAGACGAGCGTGCTGCTCGACTGCGGCGAGGGCACGACGCGCCAGCTGCAGCGCTTCCTCTCGCCCCACGACTACCTGCGGATGCTGGTCAGCGTCAAGATGGTCTACATCAGCCACATGCACCAGGACCACCACCTCGGCCTCTTCTCCTTCATCAACCAAAGGCTCGCCGCCTTTCGTCAACTGGGTGCGCGGCTCCATCCCGTCTAGGCCGCTTTCCTCTCAGAGGGGGTTGGGGAGGATGGTTGGGGCGTGAAGTCGAGAATGTGATGAGCAACGAAATGTCGTGCGTCAATTTGTTCAAGCTAAGGTCTACATCGCTTTAGTGTTGGAATTTTCTGATCATTACAGTTAAAAGGACGCAAAAACACGCAATTCGATCATCCTTGGGAGGTTGAAAAAATCATAGGGAGGGGGGGGGTGGGCGGGCGTGACATACTACTGTGGAGGAGGAGGCGCCCGCCCAGCTACAGGTATGACTGAGGCCAGGTGGTCCGCAAGCACGGTGAGGGTGCGGTTTAGGACTGCCGTTCTCGCCGGCGCTGACTTTCGGGCCACCGATGCTGTTCGGCCTGCAGCAGCTCTACAACGATTACGTGGAGCCGATCGCCTACGACCGCGCCGCCACGGTGAGCACGTTCGCCGCGGACGCCGACAGCGGCAGGGCGCACTCCTTCGGCGACATCAACCGACTCGTACAGCCGCTCGGCATTCGCTCCCTGGCCACCGTGAAGGTTGAGTCCGCGCACCCGGGCCCCGCACGCGCGCGCGCGCGCGCGCGCACACGCGCGCTCGCTCGCACGCACTGGCATGCAAAACGCAGACGCGCTTGCAGGCGAACCACGGCCAGGGCGCGCACTCTCTGATTCTGGAGACGGTCGCGACCGAGAGGGTGGGCAGCAAGAAGATCGTCTACTCGGGCGACACCGCCCCCTGTCCCGCGTTGATCGACGCAGGCGTGGGCGCCGACCTGCTCATACACGAGGCGACCTTTGAGGACTCCATGGTGGTACGCTCGCCGCTAGCCTGCCCCCCCCCCCCCCGAAAAGAAAAGAAAAGCCCATCAGCCACGGACCATAGATGAACGCGCGCCGTACGCGCCACTCGACGGTGTCGGAGGCGATCGGCGCCGGCCGGGCCATGAACGCGGCCTTCACGCTCTTGACGCACTTCAGCGCGCGGTGAGGGCCTGGCGGACTGCTTGCCAGTTTCGGCATTCGACTGCCGCGATGGTTGTTGTTGTTGTTGTTGTCGGATTTGGGGCTGGGAGGCCGTCAATGGCCCATATAGCGTACCCATCTCCATGACGCCTTACCGTCTTGAGCCGTATAATCAGCCAAAGACATTCGGAAGAACGCCCTCTGTAATAGGGCAGCGACGGTACGAGAAAATCCATCGAAAGGGAAGTCCTCGATCTAGTGGCTCCATCAAGAATCGAACCCAGAACCGTGCGGGCGCAAGAGGCCGATTCTCTACCACTAGGCCATACGCAGCCCGTTGCCGCGATGGCAAGCTGGCTGCTGACGTGTTGCTTGCAGCTACTCGAAGGCGCCTCCGCCCGTGCCTCGAGAGGCGGCGGAGCGGGTGGGCGTCGCCTTCGACGGGCTGCGCGTGCCGCTGTCGCGTCTGCACGACCTGACGTTGCTGGGGCGCGTCTACCCCAGCATGTTCAGGGAAGAAACGGAGTGGAACAAACTGCGCAACCTCAAGCGAGACGCAGCCCAGAAGCGCGCCGCAACGCAGGCGCAATCGGCCCAGTAGTGGGGACGGACAGCTCCCGTTGTTGGTCGTTACGCTAGCTGTGCGTGGATTGGATGGAAAAAAGAGAATATCGGTGTGATAGGGAGAGAGAGATGGCAATTCGAGTTCCAAGGGTCGGCTCTCGAAGTCGCACACGCTGCGGTCCCTGAGAACCTGTAATTAACAACTTAAACGGTTTTCTTTTTAATTAAAAAAAATGAAAAGTTTGTCACGCAGACCCAGGCACATACATACATACATAGTGCTGTTATAGTCAAAATCCATCCATTAAAAAGACGAAAAGTACACTACTTTTTATAATTGTAGACAAGTTGGAAAACTTCCGGAAAATTCTGGGGGGGGGGGTGAGCTGGGTAGGGGCAAAATTCCGGCTGGGGTGGCATGGCAACCCCCCCAGTTACATGTACCGTAAATCCTCCAATAGAAGCCCCCCCTCCAATAGTGCCTCCCCCTCCAATAGTGCCCCCGGGTATGGCAAGGTTGAAATAATAGAGCCCCCCCCCCCTCCAATAGTGCCCCCGGGGGTAAGGGGTATGTTGTGCCATGTGCCTTTTATGGGCAAAAAATATAGTGGTAGGTACATTTACATCGTGTATACACACTACTGCTAACCAATAATAGTACGTTTCAGCAACTATTAACGGTAAATCAGCCATTAAATGTGGCAAAAGTGATCAAAATCACCGAAAAAACGGCAATTTTGACAGCGAAACTAGCAGTACCATTATAAATTTTTAGGTTGAAATAATAGAAGCCCCCCCTCCAATAGTGCCCCCCTCTCCAATAGTGCCCCCGGGTAAGGAGAGGTTGAAAAAATAGTGCCCCGGGGGCACTATTGGAGGATTTACGGTATGCACAGAGTGAATAAAAGAGTGCAGTAACGATCCCCGGTTCCGAGTACTGATTTTTAAACTGGTTCTCCGACGTCACAGGCGCCAGCCGACCGCAAGCTCTTTTTACACTGTCAGCGCGTTGAGAGATCCGCAGAACCCAGGCGTTTGCTGCGCGCGCAACCCGCGCCTGCCTCCGCACTTGGGCGCGCCCATCCCAGAAAGAAAAAAAATCGTTTCTCTTGCAACAGCAGAGAATGTCCATTCGAAGTGTCCTCTTCTGCACCGCTGCACTGCTCTGCGCGCTCCGCGCCGTCGTCGAGGGCTGCGGCTCCGACGGTCGTTTACTCTCTTTTTAGTTCCTTCCATCTGTTCGTACTGTCCCTGGTATGGGCCATCGACGGCCTCCTAGCGTTGCCCCTAATCCAACAACAACAACAATCCATCTATCCATTGCCCACTTTCCCCTGTCTCGTTCGCTTGCAGCGCAGTGTTCGGGCTCGTTGGACATGACGAAGGTGCGCTCTTGGTGCGGCAACGAGTGCCAATTTCCCGACGACGCGTTCGACCGCAAGCGGCGTTCCGCCGCGGCAGGGGACGAGGGTGTGGAGCGGCGGCAGCTCGAGTTGGTCAAGCGTTCCACCACGGTGACGGACACGTCGGCCTGCGAAGCGATCATCGAGGCCGTGAGCTGCTCGGACGTGCCGCTCGAGAAGGCCTGCAAGTTCATCGGCTGCACCTGGACGGCCTGACGGAGGGAACCCAGCATACCTGTAGCTGGTGAGGGGGGAAGTTGGGGGCCCACTAATTTTCAACACCCCCACAGCATTTTCCAAAGGGATTTTCACTCCTAAAATGAAACGTTAGAGTAAATATTGTTTTTCTCAGTGCTTTTCAATGTTATGCGACCATAAAACAGCAAAAAAAACACTATTCAGAGCCTCTTTCTACGATTCTTTTTTTTTATCAAAGTACCACTATAATTTCGAAAAATTGTTGGCTACCCCCACTTTTTGCTTCGGAGATTCCCCCCAACCAAAAGTGCCATTCACCCCAACCCCCACTCTTCCAGACCCGGTTACAGGTATGGAACCCAGCTGGCGAGAGCAATTGCAGTGGTGACGGTCGTAGTGGCACTTCCTTCATTTTGATACATTCGCGCTCAGCATATAACAGCGATTCGAATGGAGATACTGTACTGTAGTAGTTTCTCAAGTCGCGGCGGCGTGCGTGCGTGCGTGCGGGTTTGACGTCGCGTCGGCGCCGCGACAAGAGACGGAAGGGGCGTTGCCGCGGCCCGTTCGCGCGACTGGACAAACGAGGCACATGCAGCAAACACGCATTCTCATGCGCTGGCGCCGCCGCCGTCTGGGTTGGGCGCGACAATGCAAACGCCAACTCCAAGCAAGTATCACAAACTCTATGAAACAACTCCAGAAACTCGCAACACCATAGAGCTTATGGAGGAGAAACGGCGCCACAGGAGCAACGCAATAGCATATCTCTGCGTCAGAGAGTAACAACAGAAAAACGCTGGCCCCTTGCTTGCAGGCCTCAAGATGCATCGTTTGTACAAGAGGCACTGAGATGCGAGCGATTTTTGTCCCTTCTCCTCAAAAAAGGAGAAGGGAGATAGTTCAAGGGTCAAAGTTTCACTCTGTCCGAAACGATAAAAGTGAGTAAACGTTGGTGTATTTCAGTGTTATATGACCATAAAACAGCTAAATAACACTGTTTAGACCCTGTTTATACCCTCTTTTGACCAAAAAGTACCAGTATAACTCCAAAAATGGCCAGCTACCCCCCACTTTCGCTCAAGACACCCCCTTCCCACCAGAATACGGCCCCCCCCCCCCACTTTTGCTCCACCACCCCCCCCCCCCCCTACCACCAGAATTCGGCCATTTAGGCCATACATGTAACTGGGGGGGGGGGGGGTTACTATCCCCAGGTCAAAAGTTACCCCTCCCCCAACCCCCCCAGAATTTTTCAAAAGTTTTCCAACTCGTCTACAACTGTAAAAAGTAGTGTATTTTTCGCATTTTCTAGTGTTTTTTGACCCTAAAACAGCTAAATAACACTATTTATAGCCTAATTAACACACTAAATAACACCAAAAAGTGCCTATTTAGACACTATTTAGGTACACTTTTTTTACCCTCTGACACCCCTCCCTCCAAATCTGCTTACCCCCCCCCCCCACACACCCCCAGAATGGTCTCGGACCCCCCCCCCACTTAAAAAACCCGGTTACATGTATGACTTAGGCCCCCCACTCTTCCAGACACGGTTACAGGTATGGTGCAGTGCATTGCTTGCGGGCTCGATGACTCAGCGAGTTGCGTGTGGAAACACGGAACGTCCTCAAGTAATCAGCATGTCAAACGACGTCCCTTCACGTTTGCCTTCTCGCTTGGACTTGTGCCTGGTGAAGGCGAGAGGATAGGTGAAGACTTCGGTCAAGACCAGAGCGACAATCGGCATGAACATGGCGATGACGTAGTGACTGATGCTCGTGCCAATGTCCAGCCAGCTGCCCGTGTCTTTCAGTGACAAGAAGAACAGCTGAAGAGTGTTCTTCTCGCATGAGGGAGCATGCGTGCGACCATACGTTTAAGAGTCAATGTCTGAGAAAGTGTAGGAAATGGACCCCAATTTGGTACACTTCGAAAAAAATAAAATTTGAGCTGAGGGCATGGGGATGTAGGGTAGGGTAGGTCATGCACCCCTGTGTTGGTCAAACCCCCCAACCCCCCTCCATTCCAGAGATACAGGCAAAAATGTTCATAAAATTGCCAAAAAATATGTTTCTGCATAGGGTCGCACATTTTCGGGTACCACTTCCCACTCGATGCAGCCACCCTATAGGGGGGGGTATACCGTTGGGTAGGTGAGGGTTGGTGCTCCACCCACTCCAACCGCTGCCCTTCTCTGAGCTCCCACGATTTTGCTAGAGGGCAAAATCCACAGCAAGCGAGGTGCCCAAATTTTGAAAAATCGGCATTTTTACCCCCAAAACATAGATGTCCCCTCCAGTTTCTACATATGTTAAACCGCTTTATCTGACCATATACTGACAGAAATTTCGTCAAAAATTTCGAGGCCAGAGGCAGCCAAATAAAGAAAAGTTTGAGTATCAGGGTGTACGCGTCAGCGTACAACCCTAATATGTGACGACTTCTGAATGCGGATTTTTGAATTTTCGATCGCCTATAACTTTTGATTGCCTGAACGGATTTGGACGCGTTATAGCTCAAACGAACCGCCTTCTTCTGGGGCATCGAACGCGCCATAACTCGTTTCCTTGTTTTGGTGCAAGGGGGCGATACCTCCAAAAATGTTGTGAAAACGCGGGTTTTTTTTTTCGTGTTCTCTGCCACTTTTTTGGACCGCCGCTCCTGAACGCCGCTAGCGATTGGGCTGAAACTTGGCATGGATACGCAGTCTATGGTGGCAATTTCTCCCTCAAATGCATTTGCTCCTAGTTGCTTCCAGTCTTGAGTTATGGCCGATTTTCCCCGTTTTTTTGGACATAGTCGTTTTTTCGGCCAAAACTTTGTTAGCTATAGGCGCTTCAACCGCTCATCGGAGAGATTCGCTATAATGGTGAAAGTTGACCGCCCAGACATGTAGCATTTTACTTTCAGCAAATCAGGTGGCTCCGACGTCCATGTCGCCAGAGCCGAATTTTTTTGATAGTTCCGACAAGAGTAAAACTCCAAAAAATGCACAGTAAAACCCCAAATTTTCTTCGATTTTCGCGAACAATAGCTCAAGGGGAGTCCCTGGTAAGTCAATTTTTTTAAATTCCATCACTGGATAATGAGATATGAGCTCCTGAACCTTCGAAAAATATTTTTTTTTAATTTTTTTTTTTATAATTTTTTTGTTAAAGTAATCGGCATGAAACTTTGCAAACATATGCTGTATACAATCAGAAATTAATCCCACAAATGGATTCTTCCTAAATGCCCACAATCTTGAGATCTGGAACACTTAGTAATGTTGCATCTTGGACAACAAATCGAGAGGTCGCGGGTTCGACTCCCGCTGGCGTCTCTGCCATCTCTTAAAAACCAATCAATATTGCGTTACCCCAGTGTCCCTTCCTGCCCCACCCATGTTGTTCCCATGAACCACCCTGCATTTTTTCAGTTTTTTCGTTTTTCTTTTCAGATGTTAAAATATTTTTTGGCTGACTTCAAGTGCTTTGGGGATCTGCACTCTCATGTGCAACCTCACAAGGCACACATTCATGCACGCACGCACGCACGCACGCACGCACGCACGAACGCACACACGCACGCAAGCACGCACGCACGCACGCACCCACGCACGCACGCACGCACGCACCGACGCACTCTCGCACGCACGAATGCACGCACGCACGCACACACACACGCACGCACGCACGCACGCACGCACACACGCCGTAGTTGACCACCATCTTGGCCGCGCAGAGGGCCGCATAGGACGCGTCCTCAACGAGCATGCTGGTTGTGGTGGCGTCCTCGTGGTCGGGCTTGGGGTAACGAGCGCGTCACGCGCCACTCGCTGGTGTTCAGCCCCTGATTCTGTAACTCGAGGAGTTCCAGCACGTCCTTGGTGTTCGAGACGTTGCCCAGGAAGGAAGGTGTTTGTCAAGAAATTCTACAGTTTTCAACGTGTACACTGTACACATATTTCCTCACTACGCCGTGTCGGCTACGCCACCCCCGCCCCCCCCCGAAGGGGCTCTGGCGTCCCCCCCCCCCCACACTCCAAAAACCCGGTGACATGTATGCTACAGTGGTAGGGAAACTCACGCCCCCCTGTGTGGGTGCACCTTGTTTGCACCCGAAATCCGTGCACGCGTCGGAGCACATTTCGTACATATCAATACGAAAAAACACTGTATTAAGGAAAAATTTGCAGGCAGCTGCAAAAAAGGGGAATATGTGACTTCCGTAGAGCTGAAGTCCACTTTGAAAAAATATTGTATAGATAAGAGCATTGCAGTTGAGTCCACTTTGAAAAACGATTGTATAACAGCTTTGCAGTTGATGTGGAGTCCAATTTGAAAAACGATTGTATAGGGTGTTTTTTTTTTAAATTATCACATTTCTTTTTTGAATAACTTTTGTTTCTTTTGTCGGATTGTTATCAAATTTTGGGACGCTTATACTCAAGACTCTGGGATTTTGTCTGAAAAAAGAATCGTCGAATTCGGTTGAGGATTCCGAGAGTTATGGCGCTCCAAATCAGATGTCGCTTTTTGGGCAGATTTCACATGGCGAACAACCTGGGCCATTGGGTTGGTATGGCGTGGGGGAGGGCGGATGGAGAGGGGGCGGTTTCAGTCGAGCAGCAGCAGAGAATACTGTGCGCCGACGGCATTAGACGAGTTCGCCAGCCAAAAGAAAAGTTTTGCGTTTGAAATTTGCCATACAGTACTGGATAGTTACGATACAAACGGTTTAGTTTGCAAATCTGCCCAAAAAGCGACATCTGATTTGGAGCGCCATAACTCTCGGAATCCTCAACCGAATTCGACGATTCTTTTTTCAGACAAAATCCCAAAGTCTTGAGTATAAGTGTTCCGAATTTCATAACAATCCGACAAAGGAAACGAAAGTTATTTAAAATAGAAATGTGATAATTTAAAAAAAACACCCTTTATAAGAGCATGCAATGGTATGAACAATCAATTTGCTTGTCACATATTCGGCGTTTTTAGCGTGAGCTATTTTGGCATATTTCATTTCGGACAACAGTCATTCTAGTGACGTCACTGTTGCCCAGCTAAAAGTGACACACACCACTGCCCTACGCACATTGCAGATAGAACTAAAAACCATAAGCGCAACTGGACTCTTGGTATGTGTGGTGTGGTATGTATTTCAATGCTGCTGATTACGGATTCTCAAAGGACAGGTTAATGATAAGTTTCGAAACAGTAATGTAGATTGTGTTTGTAGAACAGCTCCTTAAATTATACCTGAAGTGCCTGTTGTGCATATTCTCCATCCATTAACACAACAAATTTCTGTTACTGTGCTTCAAAGAATCAGTTATCCCAATTGCAGACTGCACGTATGTTTGCAGAATAGAACAATTTGTAGGTATCGTAATTCGAACTGTGGTAGAATCAAAATATTCTATTCATTGGATCATCATTTCCAACTTACAAAATATTTGAGTGTCTATGTACGTGCGTGCGTGCGCGTGTGAGTGTGTGCGTAGTTAGATATGCGCTTTTCCTAGTATGCTAAGTGCCACTGTATTCTGTCATCATGTAGCGAGCGCTAAAAACGCCGAATATGTGACAAGCAAATTGATTGTTCATACCATTGCATGCTCTTATACAATCGTTTTTCAAAGTGGACTCCACATCAACTGCAATGCGGTTATACAATCGTTTTTCAAAGTGGACTCCACTGCAATGCTCTTATCTATACAATATTTTTTCAAAGTGGACTTCAGCTCTACGGAAGTCACATATTCCCCTTTTTTGCAGCTGCCTGCAAATTTTTCCTTAATTTGTGCTTTTCACATGAACATTGAAAAAAATCTGAAGGTTTGCAAACCGCATAGAATCGCTCCATCGATTGTTCAGCATGTCGGGGCGAATCCAAACTGCATAAATTGGTCACATGCAATGAACGAGCACACTAGAAAATCAACATTGAAAATTGCGTTTTCGGTGCAAATTGCGAAAATACTCAAACTTTTGTTTATTTGGCTGCCTCTGGCCTCGAAATTTTTGACGAAATTTCTGTCAGTATATGGTCAGATAAAGCGGTTTAACATATGTAGAAACTGGAGGGGACATTTATGTTTTGGGAGTAAAAATGCCGATTTTTAAAAATTTGGGCACCTCGCTTGCTGTGGATTTTGCCCTCTAGCAAAATCGTGGGAGCTCAGAGAAGGACAGTGGTTGGAGTGGGTGGAGCACCAACCCTCACCTACCCAACGGTATACCCCCCTATAGGGTGGCTGCATCGAGTGGGAAGTGGTACCCGAAAATGTGCGACCCTATGCAGAACCATATTTTTTGGCAATTTTATGAACATTTTTGCCTGTATCTCTGGAATGGAGGGGGGTTGGGGGGTTTGACCAACACAGGGGTGCATGACCTACCCTACCCTACATCCCCATGCCCTCAGCTCAAATTTTATTTTTTTCAAAGTGTCCGCGATTTCCTACACTTTCTCAGATATTGACTCTTAAGAACTACCTTCAGCAAAGAAGCACACCTATAACGCAAGTATGTACATGCGCAAGGAAGTACGCACCAGCGCCATGGCGTCGCTGAGGCAGAGCAGGATGGGCAGCTGGGCCCTGGGCCTCTGTTGACTGGTCACTTTAACCACGGCCGACCAATGGATGAGCACGAGCAGTAGAGGAATGAAGACCTTGCAGAGCAGCAGTGGGGCCATCACAAAAGGCATGAACTTGGTGATGAAGCACCTGACGAAGCTGGGATTAAAGCCGTTCAGACTGGCGATGTTACCCGTGCCGAAGAAGCCGAGCAGTAGAAAGAAGATGCAAAAGTAGGCGCGTCTCCAGCCGTGAAAATCGGCAGTTAGGCTGGATTCAGGCTGCATCTCCTCGTGCTTAAAGCTGAACTGGTCCAAGTCCTGGCTGCCGCTGGACGCGTGGCACTCTATTCTGAGCCAGCAGTGCAGTAGCGCTGCCAGACAACAGTAGAACAGCAGCTCGTGACTCAGACTCATGAGCGCGTAGGGCGCGGCCAGCGCGAACGTCCACGACTGGCAGCGTTTACCAACGGATTCCGATGAGAGAAACGGGGTAAACAGAGCCACAGGCAGAGTGGACCACGTGAGAATGTTGGTTATGACAGAGGGTACCCAGACGAGGATTTCAAAGTCCGTCCTTAACAGTGTCAGCAATGCTGCAAGCATGGACGCCATCTGCAGCACCTGTCCCACGGAGTACTGCTTCTGCTTTAGGTAGACAGCCAGGATGAGCAAGAAACACAGCACAGTCGTGGCGTAGTTCAGCAGCGGATACCTAACAGTGCCCATGGTGGGCGCCAGGGGAAACATGGAGCACACTGCGCAGAGAATTGCCCAAGCGATCCTGAGTTGATTCCTGGGCCAGAAGGCGGCGACTAGAAGGCCAACGGTGAGTGTCCAACGGAAGAAGAACGTGAAGTAGAGCGTTAGAACGGCGACCGCAGCTAGGCCACAATAGAGCAGGCATGTGGCAGGCTCCTTGAGCAGCCGTTCCAGTATTCGGGCGCCGGGTGGCACGCAGCCGGAGAGATTCCAACCCACCACGCCCAGGTAAATAGGCAGCAGAAAATAGACGTAACGAAAGAGAGGTAGTCTCTGGAGTATTAGCCAGACGAGCGTTGTGCCGCAGGCGGTCAGCGAGAGCCGGTTCAAGGCGAGTAGGGCGCGGGTGAAGCGCGTGACAATTGTCAGCTGCAGCATAATCGCCATCCATGCCACAAAGATGGCCAGCACTGCGACGGTGAAGAAGCCCCTCTCGTAGCGGTGATAAAAGAAGATGCCCTCCACCACTCTGGGGATGGAGTCGAGGCAAAGAGCCGTCGCCTGGGCGAACTTCTTGCGGGCCACAAGGAACTCTAGCTGCAGTCGAACCTCCGCAGCGCGATCGGCCGGGAAGCCGGGGAAGTCCTGGAGCACCAGATGCCACGCCTGGAACGCGAGTGATGTTGGTTGTGATTTGATTCGTTGAGTTCAGGGTTGGAGGAAGGGGAGCCAGCCACTCACACCCCAGAATTTTCTACGTTCTACCCTGTCTACCCCCCCCCCCCCCCACTTTCCCACCCGCCCCCAAAAAGGCGATCGACTACCCCCCCCCCCCAGGTCCGATTTCCAGTCACAGGCATACATGTAATTTGGGGGGGGGGGGTTGCCCACCCCCAGGTCAAAAGTTGCCCCTCTCCAGCCCACCCCCACCCCAGAATTTTTCGAAAGTTTTCCAACTTGTCTACACCTGTAAAAAGTAGTGTATTTTTCGTCCTTTTCAGTGTTTTTTACCCTAAAACAGCTAAATAACGCTATTTATACCCTATTTTAACCTATTTTTGACCAAAAGCGCCTATTTAGACATTATTTAGGCACACTTTTTTACCCTCTGACACCCCCTCCCTCTTTATCTGCGTGCCCCCCACGCCCCCCCCCCCCCCACAGAATGGTCGCCGACCCTCCCCCGCCCCACTTTAAAAACCCGGTTACATGTATGGCACAGGTACACGCCGCGCTGGCTCTGACACGCACCTGGTTCCTCTTCTGGGCCCTCATGACGCGGTACTGCTCCAGCACCTGCAGATAGTTGGCGTGCGTGGCATTGAAGCGGTACTCGGGCGAGACGGAGAGGTAGTCGACGGGCAGCACGCCCACCGAGTTCATGGGCACCGCAGAGCCGATGAGCGCGGAGATCAGTGGCGTGATGTCCACCTACAGAGGGAACGCCCAGAACTGAACATTGGCAACAAGGGAACAAAGGAGCGCTGTTCGAGGAATGTTTTCAGTGCATTTCAACATTTCAGTGTTATATGACCGTGAAACAGCTAAAAAAACACTTAAGAGCCTATTTTGACCCATTTTGATCAAAAAGTACCAGTATACGTCAAAAAATTGGCGGCTACCCCCCACTATATGTACCCCCAAAAAGCGCCATTAACCGCGCTCCCACACTCTTCTAGACCCGGTTACAGGTATGCCCCAATGTGTAAGTAGCTACTTTCTCGGTCAAACCTTGTGGGTGTTCTTTTTAGTCGAATTGTTTTCTGCTCAGAAACACTACAAAGGGCAAAACACTACAAATTTGTTCAGCTCAACGAGGGTGCCCCCCCCCCGGCAGTTACAATGTAACAAAACTGCATATATGTTTCCTCTCAACCCCCCCCCCCAATTCGCTTTTCAAATTCGTTGACCCCATTGTCTGGGGCATAGAGTAGACGTACGAACCACGAATGTGTCTTGGGGAAAATGCGCACCTGCGACACTTCGGGCAGCAGTGGTCGTCTCCTGTGCTCGGCGGCGGCGGGGGGTGGCGGTGCGCGCTCGTTGGCGCCTCGGTGGGCGCCGGCGCCCCACACGAGCAGCGGGGTGCGCGTCTCCTGATCCAGGCCCGCGCCGTGCGAGCCCCAGTCCGTCATGCCGTGGTCGCTGGTGAAGACGTACGCGGTTCTCTGGTCATTTCCATAGAACTTCTCAAAGAGCTCGACCGTCGCGTTGACGCCTCGGTCCACCACTCCGATGTTCGCATAGTATCTGGAGACACAGAGACCTCCTGGTCCGCACCACAGCATTCAAAGGCGAAGACTGGATTATTTTGCACTATTTCATGTTGTTTTTGCGTGAGGCATAGCTACTGATCACTTCTAAGCCAAGTAAAAAGTTGATTTTTTTTTGTCTGTGCAGACAATACTGGACCTCAGGGAGCCAGGCTTGGCGCCGTGGCCGTTCACGTCCATGCCCAGTAGGTGGAGAAAAAAGATGATCCTGTCGGAGTGGAGTTGCTCCAGCAACCGTGGATCGTTGCCTTGCTTCGCGGAGTCGAGCAGCTGAGCGACCTGTCCGAAGACCCATCGGTCCAACGCGGCCCCGTCACGGCCAAAGTCCTCCATGGCGCCCGAGTACGTGTGCACGCGCATGGTGGGCGCGCTGCCCGCCCGCCGGAACATGGGCACGACGTCGGGACTGCCCCACGCCCAGCTGTGGCGAGACCTGGCGAGAAAGAGAGAGAGCGAATCAACAGTCAACACGTCGAAATGCAATTCCGGCAAGAGGCAGCAGTGACCTTGCAAGAGGCCGCAAAGGCACTAGATAGGATCAACTTTAAATTCAAAAATTCGACGCAGTCTCAGTTCCATTCAATGGAGGAGGCTATTTAATGGGGGACTACTTTGAGATAAATTGCATTTACTGCTCAGCACAAAATGGCCTTCACAACAAGGGTCGGCTAGAGGGGGGGGGTGGGGAAGCTGCAGCTCTGGCATAGGTGGGCTCAGGGGGGGGGGGGGGTCAAAAAGGTTCACCTTCCCCCTGGATTTAGCCGTCCGCCTTTTTTTGCGGGAGAGAGGCCCCCTTGGCCATCGCCATCCTGGATGACTTGCAGGAAACCCTCTCTCAATATTAAGAAAATGGGTAAAGATGCGGGTTGTTGTTTCTTTTTCTGTGTAGTGTGACCTGAAAACGCTTGAAAAGTGCTATTTAGACCTTATTTTGACCCATTATACACGTTATTATGGTGCAAAATCCTCCACTTCGACCGCCCCTCCTCCAAATTGTCGATCCCGGTCATTTTATCCGGGACGGCTCTAAACCCCCCCTTGGCTTTTAGACCAATATACACCTATGAGCTCTGGTAGCAACATCGCGCTCTACACCAATCCAAACTCCCTCACTGGTACTCGACAGGATCGGCCCCTCGCTCTCCCTACCTGGGGTCAACAAGCGCACCTATTGAAGACGGAGTCGAACTCGACCGGGTTCTCTTTCCAGCCTTTGGTGACGGAGCTGACATCTTCGTGGATACCCGCCAGCATGGCCACGTGACCGGGACGCGTCTCCGTCGGCACGTGCGTCCGCGACACGCCCAACCGAGCGCCGCGCGACGCCATCAGCGAGCTGCCGCAGAGTTGGCGACACTCACAAGACAGAATGCGCGTACTTTTCTGCCCTTTTTTTTATAAATTCACTAAATGTCATCTTGCCGACGAGGCCGATTTGTAAAGAGGTGACCCCTGTCTCCCTCCCTCTTGTCTAGGTCCGTCGGCGGGGGGGGGGGGTTGATGGACCTCCAGCAATGGGCACGCATGACGTGTGTGTAGGTACAGTTTCTTCGACCGTGTTGCTTGGGCAAGCGAGCGACAAGAAAAGAAGCGTGCCCTCACTGGAGAAAGGGCGCATCGACCATCGGCCTATTCGGGCCGAACAGATAGTCGGCCCTGAAGCCGTCACTGACGAAGAGAACGAGTCGCTTGGCGGGCGGTCTAGAGCCGCCACCGGCTGCGGTGTCATGCCATGCACCAAGGGCGACTTGTAGTAAATGTCGAACACGGCGTACAAGAGAACCAGGTGCACGAATACGCCCAGCAGGGCCATCCAACCGATCCCAGAGCTGGACGACCGACTTCGGGCATTTGTGAATGCTGCCGACGACATGTTAAGAAAGATGGCTTTACAAGAAGAGCCGCGGGTGAAGTTCGGAAACGATCATTCGTGTCGCGACGTTCCCCTAAACTACGGTAGAAAACACTGAAAACTACTGTAGAAAACCGTGATAAATACTGTAGAAAACAGCGATAGATACTAGTAGGCGCCGTTTTAAAAATTGTTTGTTTAAAAAATTTTAGCGCAAAACGGTCTCCGTTGTCAGCGCTCGTGGCCGCTGCCGTCTGTTCGTCTTCCGGCGCCCAACCATTGCCGGACGACTGCGTCGGCAGCATCGAGAAGGGTCGGCGGCGGGCGGGTGCGCGCGCGCGCTTGCGTCGCTGTCGACTCGCCGGTCAACAGTGCCACCGTGCTGGCCGAGACTTCGAAGGCGTCGTCGTCAGGGCCCTCGTCTGCAGCGTAAAAGTCGTCGCCAAGTGTGCGTGGTGCCTTGCGACGGCCGACACGCTAGCAGCCGAGCAACGCGTCGGCGCGCGCGTGCATCGCGTCGTTGTCGACCATCGTTTCGTCGTCGTCAATCAGTTGGAACGCGGTGTCGTAGCTATTGTCGCCGCTCCCCCCCCCCCCCCAGCTCTCCGTCTTCTGGCCAGCAGACTCTGCCGAAGAGACGTCTCTCCGTCTCAGACGCGACGCGACGCTTTGGAAAAGGGTAAAGTGGAAAACTAAGGGATTCACTCTGTGTCTATAGTGCATGAATGCATGCATCTGTCGCAATAAGCACAGTTTGTCCGCGCCTGACAACACCCACGTTGTTCCGTCACCTCTACGCTAAATCGTTTGAACGCTTCTGAAGAACTGCCGATTGATCGTCGCCTCTGCAGCTGTAATAGTAGGAAGCCTTCAGGAGTGCAGTCCGCCGTTGACGTCGAGAATTGCTCCGGTGACGAAGCTGGCCTTGTCGCTGCAGAGAAAACGCAGCAATCGGCCACCTCCTCCGGCTCGGCCTGTCGTCTGTGCGGCGTCATGGCCGTGATGATCATGTGGTGCGCCTCCGGAACCCATGAAATCATCGGAGTATTCGTGAAGCCCGGCGCGACCGCGTTCACGCGCACGCCCTTGGGACCGAGCTCCTTGGCGAACGTCTTCGTCAGCATGTTCACGCCGGCCTTGGAGGACGAGTAGCTCGCCTGAACGGCGTGTTTCCACGCTCTGCTCGTCTGGATGCGAGGATGTATATGTAGAGTGACGGATGCATGTACCGTAAATCCTGCAATAGTGCCCCGGGTTAAGAAGAGGTTGAAAGAATATAGTGCCAGAAGGCCCTATTGGAGGATTTACGGTGCGTGTAAGTTCAGAACCCGACGCCATCGCAGAAGCAGAAGTCCCTCTGGCTGCCATTGAAAGAGTTCACGCATTCCATTCGCTGTGTATCTTCAAACCCCACATTCCCATAATCCCAACTCACATTGTTCGCTGCCTGCTTGCCTTCGATGCTCGAGACGTTGACAATCGCTCCTTTGGCCTAAATGGGCGCAGGTGTTATTGACCGGGATGCATACTTGCCGTGAAGATGCACCTCGCCCTCCACCATGGCTTATCCAAAGACCTGGTTGACGAGGACCGTGCGCTGGAGGTGGATGTCGATCACGCGGTCGCGGGTCTCCTCGGACATCTCCACACCGGGCGTCGTGGAGGCGCCGCCGTTGCCGGCGCTGTGGACCACCCACGTGGCGCAGCTACCGTACTCCTCTACGACGAAGTCGCAGAGAGACTGCACCTGCTCCCTGCAGCGGAATTATCGCTCTGTGTGTGTGTGT
>JASAMY010002153.1:0-42778 GCA_030248085.1 Paralinhomoeus sp. GSCO2_6 | reverse complement strand
AGAGATGCACAGCTGGCCGGTGACCGCCGGTGGCGGGACGCAAGACTTTTCGGGGGTCACAGTCCGGCCGGAGGTCGCTCCCGGCCGGCCGACTGGTAGAGGAACTGGCTGTTTATAGCGTGCCTGTGCTTCGTCTCAATACTGATGGACTTAGCAGCCACAGGCGTGCGGGTGCGTACGAGATACCGGACGTTACCGTATTCAAACTGAGAATTGACATTGCGGACACGCCAGCAGAGTTCGAGCAACGCATCGCACGTCGACCAAGTGTTCTCACTCGGGCTCTTTGTCGGCCAGGCCGGCTTCGATGAGCAGATACGGCAGGGAGTTGTCTTCGGTGCTGGTGCCGCCGACGCTCTGCATGTGGAGGATGGGATAGACCCAGGGAAAGAGCTTGGGCCGTATGGCCGAGCTGGAGACGCCGCGCTCGCCGCGGGCCGCCTCGTCGACTTGGCGAGGTTGCCGCTGGCGGTGTCGCTGTGTGGGGGCGTCGAGCAAGCTGTCGGGCGCCATGCCGCCCTCGAGCTTCACGTCGGTGCGCAGCTTCTGCAGCGAAAGCGTCGTCGCCTCGGCTGGCGGGAAAGCTGCCTTCCTCGGCGCTTCTTCCTCGCAAACACTTCTCATCGGCCTCGTTAGACGCTTGAGGCTCGCTGAAGCCGCTGTAGGCGCTCGCAGCGGGCAGGTGGAGGCGGTAGAAACCGGCGCGCAGACGAGACCGCCCCCTGCCCGTCCTGCCGCTCTACTTCTTGACAGTCGTTGGCGGCGTCGAGCCCTTCGGCAGTACGCGGAACCGACGGTGAATGGACAACGGCTGCGTATTCGCGAACCTAAAACATTCGAACCGTCGAGATTCGCGCAAGATACGGCATTCAAGGACGCACGTAATGTACGTGTTGATATCACGTAAATACGTTGTACGTTCTTTTTCAGTCGAAACTGTGAGTGATGTAGCGCTGTGTTCATTTTTCGCGACAAAGACAAACACTAAATTTTCAATGGTTTGGAGAATTTGAGTAAAGGGGAGTGGAAGTCAGGAATCCCCCCCCCCCCATTTTTTAAGTGGCTGCGACTGCGATTGCAAGCAGGCGTGTGGCGTTTCAGCGCGCGTGAGCACGCCTTCGCCATTCCAGTTCCACTGCGCGTCAGATCGAGTTGTGGCTGCGACGACGCCCGATGACTGACTGTTGAGGACTCGGTAGCGGACATTTTCTCTGTGTGACGGCGTCGCGACGCCAGAGGAAGGGAGCGAGAGAGGGCAATTTGAGTGGGGGTGGTTCGGGCGGGGCGCGGCCTCGCCGTCAACAACGCGAGACGCGGCGGGCGACTCAGCAGCGCGCGGGCACGACGATGCCTCGGCGCGACGCCAGGCGAATACCTCCACGCTGTCGCCGAGTGGGACTGCGGCGCTGGGACGACACCGGCGGTGGCGCGCATGCGATCATCGCGCCTCTGACGCATTGGAAAGAAGGCGAGCTGCGTCTCCAGCACACTGCTAGCCGGATTCTTGCTCGGGGCGATATGCTGTTCGTGCCGTTCGCCGACAAATTCTCCAACAAGCTCAAGCCGACCATCTACGACGATGTCGTCGACCGTCTTAACTACTACGTCACCTCGCTGCTCTTCGTCTCCTCTTCGCCATCATGGTCGCAGGTTCGTTGACGGGCCTGTTGAAGCTGGTCATGTAAATCCGGCCGCTGACCGCTGGAGGTTAAGACGACGGGCTTTAGGCAAGCAGTTCGTGGGCGAGCCGATCCAGTGCTGGGTGCCTGCGCAGTTCCAGAAGGGCTGGGAGGAGTACACGGAGGACTACTGCTTCATCGAGAACACCTACACCGCCCCCTTCCGCGACTCCCTGCCGCGGGAGCAGGGCGAGCGGGACGCGCGCGAGATCGTCTACTACCAGTGGGTGCCCATCGTGCTGGTCGTGCAGGCGCTCTTCTTCTATCTGCCCAACCTCTTCTGGAAGATGCTCTGCGACCAGTCGGGTTCGCGACCTCCTGTTCCCCTCCCACCCACACCACTCATCCTCCAAGGCGTTTTCTGCAGGTCTGAGTATGAAGACGATTCTGCTGTCGGCCAAGGAGGCGGGCAATCTCAAGAGCGTCAAGGACCGCAGCAAAGCAGTGGAGGACCTGGCCGTCTACGTGCACGACTCCATCGATACTGGTGACTATAGACTGCTTGCTCTGAGCAGAGGGACGAAGCGAGTAAGCGACACCGCGCGCACGATGGCAGAGACGAGCTCCAACAACAAGTTCCTCTGCTTTCGCTGGGGCCGAACGACTGGCAGCTACGCGAGCAGCTTCTACCTGCTCATCAAGCTGCTCTACTTGGCCAACATCGTCTTCCAATTCTGGCTCATGGACCTCTTCATTGGCTCCAAGTACCGCTTCTGGGGATACCAGGTCGCCCACCTCTTGGCTTGGGTCAAGGCACGGCACGGCCGTAGACGCAGGCAAATGGGCCGTTTAGATCCTAGTGGATCTGATGAACGGACTCGAGTGGCAGGAGACGAGCCACTTTCCGCGCGTCACCTTTTGCGACTTCGACGTGCGCGTTCTGGCCAACGTGCAGCACCACTCGGTACGCTCTGCCTGCCGCGATGCGCACTACTGGCCCGCTGGCCACGCGCCTGTGACGCGTTCCAGGTGCAATGCGTGCTCATGATCAACATGTTCAACGAGAAGATCTATCTGGTCGTGTGGTTCTGGACGCTGTTGGTGGGCGTGCTGACGCTGCTCAACCTCTGCTACTGTCTCATCAAGACGGCGGTGCCCGTCAGTCGCGTCGGCATCGTGCGCCGAATGCTGAAGACGGGCCAGCGCAAGGGCGCCCAGCTGCCGGCCCGCGACGCCATCAGCAGCTTCGTGCACGGCTGGCTCAAGGCGGACGGCGTTCTCATTCTCAAGTTCGTCGGCTCCAGAGTGGGAGAGATGACTGCGGGCGCACTGGCGCACGCCATGTACAACGACTACCGCAAGGCCATGGTAGGCTGCCTCTCCCACTCACTTGTTGTTGCATTAGGGCATAGGGGAAACGCTAGGACGCCGTGAGAATGGCCCATACAGCATACCCGTCTCCATGGGACTCCCAGTCTCAAAACACTAGGGTCGCCAAAGACATTGAGAAGAACGCGATTTCCGATGTCGGGCGGCGACAGCACGAGAAAATCCATTGGCAGGAAAAGCTTCGTTAGTGGATTAGTCAAGAATCGAATCCAGAACCGTGCGCGTGAAAGGCCGATTCCCTATCACTGCGGCCATGCGCTGCCCTCTCCAACTCCTCTATTCCGGGAGTGCAACAGTGCGTAGTGCGGTGAGAGTAAGAAATGCAGCAGTGCGTAGTGCAGTGCAAAGCAAACGCCGTCTCATGGGCTGGCGAAGAGCAAAGCGGAAGACGCAATGAAGAGTCCGTCTGCGCGCGACAGCGGCAAAGGCTCTTCGGCGCCGGCTGAGGGAGAGAAAGCAGCCGCTGACGGAAGGCAACGACTACGACGACATCGACCACCATCGAGCGCGCCAGCCACAAAAGGAAAGCCATCGTCCGAGAGCGGACGCAGACGACGGCGACGACAGCGGAGGCGACGCCACCTGACGCGCTGCCGGCATCCACTAGCGACCAAAAGCATCGCACGCATTGCCTGCGCACGTGACAACGTATGTCAATTCGTACGACCGTCGCTTCTCCACGTTCCGACTATGGGTAACAACAACTATGTATGCACGCTTGGTTCCGACCACTGATATTTCCACTCGAGTATAGCTAGTATTGTGCGTATCATTGAGCCCACCGTTGGTCCAGCTCGGCAAAGCGATTCCGACATTTGGGTTTGTTGCCTCTGCCGCCCGTGTCGATGTCACGATCCTGCGCGACCGTCCTGCCGTACAGCGTGTCCTGGCACAACTGCTGAAAAAGCAGTCTTTCCATTGGCCGGGGAATTTTCCAGGCGTTTGGCGCACTGTCGCACACGCGCCTGGAGACTCTCCGTGCAGTTGGACGGGTCCTTGGCAATTTCGTCTATGCGAGCCGGTGGCGGCAGTCAAGCAGCCGAACCTGAACAGGCGGCGATCACCCTCGGCACAGTGCGCGCTCTCCATGCATGCAACTGGAGGAGGGGAGGGACACCTCCCCTACAGTCGGCAAGCGCAGCCGCCGCCCCATCCCTCCGACTCCCAAAATGTTCTAATACTTTGTCAACCTGTCTGCAAAAGTCACTTATTTCATCCTGCTCAATGTTTGATGACCCTGAAACAGCTAAGCAACGCTACCCTTTTTGACATATATTTTAACCTAAAAGCACCTATTTTGACCTTATTTTGGTCCACATTTACCTTGGGCTCCGTTCCGCCAACCAACCCCTCTCCAAAAATTCTTACATCCCATCCCACCAGTTCGAAAACCCCGTCGAATATATCCAACCCGCTGCCAGCGTTCGGTAAACGCCAGTGCGATCTCTTCGCTGGCAGACGGCGTAGACGTCGTGGCCGTCCCGTAGCGCCAGCCACCCCTGCGGCGCGCTTGCTTTCCTTCTCATGCAACAGCGGGAAAGCAGGAAGGGGTGGGAGGAAAAGAGGCAGGCGTACCTCGTACTTGAGCTCGCGCTGGTTGGCGAGCTTGCCGTAAAAGAACGAGAGCTGGCGCATGAGGGGCTCGCGACGGCCGCTCTCGAAGTCGTCCACGGACTCGTCCTGACGCAGCGGGTGCAGCGTAGAACTCGTTGGGGGAGAACGCGTTGCGCGTACTCCACCCAGCAGTGCAGCACGCCTCGTCTGCCAGCAGCGTGCGCCACCCACCCCTCACGACACACCACGGGGCAGCGCGCGACGAACAAACGGGCAGAGCGTTTGCAGGTCGCGGTGCTCCTCCACTTGCACTCCGGTCAGCTCCGCAGTGTTCATCTTCTCCAGCGCCGTAGCTGTACCGCTCCGCCTGGTCCTATTCGCCCCACGACCGCATTCATGCGCCGGCCGATGAAGCTAGAGAGCTTGTCGAACGACCCACCACAAAACTGATCGCGGCACAGCACCTCTGGCCGACTGGCGACCATCGAGTACTGCTGGAGACCTGCTACGGCCGTCCTCTGAAGGTCAGGCATCCGCCATGAGCCATCGGATTGGCTGCGTGCACCAACCGTGCGGCCTACCTGCCATTTCTCGAGCTGGCCGACGACTAAGCTTTAGGGGTCGGGCTCGAGCTGGGCGGCGAAGACGGTCGCCTGCTCTTGGGCGTCGTCGGCGTCGTCGTTGGGGCTCAGGTCCTCGGTCTGCTCCAGACAGAGCAGCGTCGCCACGTCCGCACCAGCCGCGGGCTCCTCCCCCTCCACGTACTTCAACTCGCACTGCAAACGCAACGCCCACTGACGAGACGAGCGCAGAACAGGAGCTAAGAGAAAAAGAAAGAATCCCACTTTTCAAAGGCCGGCCGTCGTTGCGATTCCGCTGTCCTTCGGGAAACTGGACGTCGAACCATTTTCCCAGTGTCATTTCTCTGAACGTTTCGCACGCGCCCTTCGTCCAAACGCGTTGATCTCCGCCAGAAACGGTCGCCTCCTCAGAAGGTACAACCTGAAGTGAAGTGTGAAGCGTGCGAGCTAGTCGCAAAGACAGTCAGTGCTAGGAGGTCACATTGAGCAGAGAGCAGTGGACGGCCTGCCAAGGGTGCGTTCTCAGCAGCGGCGGCATGGTGTGCAGCAACTTGGGACAGACCCAAGCGGCAGCGCCTATGTCGATGTAGCGCACTAGACACCAGTTCTTGCCGTCTACAATAGACGCTGCTCGCGACAGTAACATTGGGGGAGAGGGAGGGGGGGGGGGAGAAAGAGACCCTTGATGTCGGCGTCTAGCAGTCGGACGCGACAGCAGGGCGCCACCGTGTCCCTATAGGGCGCCAAGTAGTAGGAGTCGCGGCGCAGCGCCTCGAAGGCGCACGGAGTCGGCTTGCCGGCGCACGCCTCGCTCTTCAGCGATTCCACGATGTTGTTCCGCAGTTGCAACCAGAAGCTGCCCGGCGACTCCACGTCGCTCACAAGGCCCACCGCACACCCGTACAAATGCATGCCGCTGATCTGCAAGCGCCACTAGTACGTTGAGATTAGGGGCGCGGGGGAGGGGGGGGGGGGTGAGCTGCAAGAGACCAAAAAAGCACGAGGGAATAATTGTGCCAATTCTACAAGGAGAGGGATAGGTAATACCCTGCACACCAAAAGTCTGACTGCACAAGTAAATCCCACCATACCTCCGTGACAGGAAAATCGTCCACAGCCATATTCGTCGACGGTCGTACAGTCGTCGACGGACCAACCAAAGAACGCTGTTTCCTTCGAGGAAACTCGTCCTGTGCCAAGTTAACCACGTACCAATCCAAATGAACCAATCAGAATTTGCACCATTTTTTTTGGGACATATTTTATGATGGAAAACATTTATTCGTTTTAACTTGTGGGTCAGCCGGACGTTACGGTCGAGGTTACGCACGGGCGCGGATGCGGAGAGAGAGAGTGTGTAGCGAGGTTCAACTATTTGTAACTGTTCGCACGAGGAAAGGGCACGAGCGACTCAGGGGCGAGAGGTCAGCGGTGCTGCGCTTCCACTGCTAGGCCGGCGCTGACGAGCGCTTCCGGCAGAGAGTCGGCCTGTCCGGTGCTCGTCGCGGCCCACAGCCTCTCGAGAGGGTAGCACCAAGGGAACTGCGCTTGTGACACCTCATCGATTGACGAGCACGTCGCCAGCGCCAGCTGTCGACTGCGCTCGTCCTCGACTCTGAGTGGTGTCGTCGCATCGTGCCTGCTGTCCCGACCGTTCATTGCTGCAGGTTTGCAGGTGTAGGGAGACAAACGTGGAAGGCAGTGAAGGCGAGAAGAGGGCGTGCATGGGGGCGTCGAAGCGGAGGCGTTGCTGCAGCAGTGCGCGCACTCGCGCCCCGTCCCAGCGCGGTCCGAGCGGCTCGACCAGCAGGCGACAGTGCACCGCCAGTGGACGAACGGAGCAGAACCTTCAACGATCCCATCGTCCGCAGCGCATAATCAATCTTGGCTAGTATTCAATCAACATGACCACAGGTCGAACTAAGCGACCAATCGTTGTTTGTGTTCGTATTCGCCAACGCACCTATGTTGTTGTTGTAGGATTAAGTAAGGGCAACGCCAGGAGGCCATCAATGGCCCACATAGCATACACATCTCCAAGAAGCCTTCCTGTCTAGTAGAGACACTATCCACGAAGGTTGCCAGACATTTTGGAACAGCCCCACTGTAATCTAGGGCAGCGACAGCACGAGAAAGCCAATTGACACGGAAATCCTCGTTAGTGGCTCCATCAAGAATCGAACCCAGAACCCCGAACGCGTAAGAAGCCGACGCTCTACCACTAGGCCATCCGTTGCCCACCGAACGGACCTATTGTCGAGCTCGTAGAGTTCCGAGAAGAGCTTGGTGTCGAAGCCGCCCGTGTCCAAGTAGCAGACTGTGACCATGGAGTTGCCGAACGCCGCCTGCTCGCTGATCTCCTGCATGCATAGAACAGCTGCTCATCCTCTGCGGTGCGTGCACGGCTGGGGTCAGGTATAGGCACCGCAAGGGTCTGTTCCTGTGCGTCGCCGTGTTGACTAGGTCGTCGAGTCGATTGGCCTCGCGCGCCGCCAGCAGTCGGACGCGCTGCCATTCCCCGAAGCTCCTACCCAATTCGTCCTCTCGCGCGCACACCGCATAGGCGAACTGGCCCTGGCGCATCGCTAGCACGCGCTGCAAGCAGCGAGAGAGAGAGTTCGAATCGAATCCAGTGAGAGATGGACTTTTCCTTTGAATTGGAGACCTGCGGCTGCAGCGAGCGTCTGTTGGCGAGGACGCCGTAAAAGGAGGCGAGCTTCTCCTGGCAGATTCTCAGTTGGGTCTCGTAGAACTGCTGGACGCTCTCTCCCTTGTGCAGGGCATGCAGGAAAATCGCGTCAGGCGATACGCTCCTCGAGTGGACGGCCACCGCGCGCACGACGCCGCTGAGAATCCGCAAACCGAGCTCGACACACCGGTCGCTTCCAGTGGCCCACCTTCGAGCAAAGGTGTCGCAAAGCTGCTGCGCGCTGCACTGCTCGACTTGGGCACCGGCCATGCGCGCGTAGTCGGCGCCGGCGCCGTAGAAGGCGCCGGCGGCCTCGCGCTCCGCGTCGGTGTCGGGCCGCGCGTAGCTGACGCGCTCCTGCTGCGCCATCGAGAACCGCGACAGGTCGGCACGCGTCCGACGGCGCTGAAAGTCACAACCACTGCCGCCACGGTCTCGACACAGCCGAGCGGCGAGCGCTCACGTCGCTCGGCAGCTGCAGCTGCCACTCCTCCAACTCCGCTAGTGAGCTCGGAAGGCGCTCTTCCTTCTAGACAGCAACGCACTGCCCCCGCAAACTCGACAGGGCCACCCGCGCATAACTCACGGGTATGGGAGCCTCGAAGACGCTGGCGTCGGGACGGTAGGAGGTGACTTCGTCGTCGAACACCGCCGTCTCCATGTTCAGCATGCAGAAGTCGGCAGCCACGCTAGTCCAATCCGCATCTTCAAGCGCGGTCTCCGGCTGACCGTCTACTTGCACGTCCACGTCTACCTAAAGGAAACGCGCAGTCGATCGATTCCACAATCCCCCAAGTGGCAATCAACTCCTCGTCTGACCTGCAAGACGGCCTTGCGCTTCAGACCCCTCTGTTGGGGCAGCGGAGTGACTCTCAGCCACTTGTCGACAACCAATCGGGCGAAACTGTCGCACTCGCTCGCCGACCACTTGGGCCGACCAGTCGTCGGATCGACCTGTCGCGTCCAGGACACCGAAGCGGCGTCCACATGCGCACTCGGGGACGCCTGCACGTACGGGAGGCGACGAGAGAGAGCCGCGTGGAGTGGAGGAGTCGGCAGGCAGGCCGCCAACGAGGGGACGGACCTTGGCGAGAGAGCAGGGCACGGCCTGCCAGTGGTAGTACTGGAAGTCGGTCGGCATGCGCTGCAGCAGGCGCGAACGCAGCCAGCGTCTGCGGCCCACGTCGATGTAGTGGACGAGCGCCAGCCGGTCGCCTGTGTAGGCGTCAGGCGGAAGGGTCGTCAAGGCGGGAGGCGCAGGGGGGGGGGGGGGGCCACCCCACACCGGCCACAAGCTCCAGTCGCAGAAGAAGGGCGCGCCACCACCAAACGTCTGCGCCCCAGTCAGACTCGGCGCGCAAAGGCGCCATGTAGTATGCCCCAACAAGCGGCAAGGAAACGACGCGCCCACGACTGAAAAGAAGACACCGATCGCCTTGCAATTCAAGGTCGCAACTCGCTCACTCAAACTCGTCGCTAATCCTGTCAGTAATGTTATTCCTCAGAGAGACCCAGAACAGCGAAGGCGACTCAACGGCCACGACTTTGCAGAGAACCGTTCCGGAGACATACAAGCGGTCAATCTATAGAGGAAAGATGCAGTTCTGATTTCGTGCACGATTGAACGCAAAGATCTAAGAAAAGCGTGCTTGGTCGATTTCAGCATCCGCTTCGAAGCCAACGTCGTCTGCGTCGGCCACTGATGAAGCTGACATAACTGCTCAAAACAGCGCGAAAACCGACGTCAATGCCATTTTAAACACAAAAATAAACAAATTCAAAGCGAACAATTTCTGAAGAAAAAATTAAAAGCGCGCCGATACGGTACTTCTGCCACTTACACTATTAAGGAAAAATTTGCAGGCGGCTGCAAAAAAGGTGAATATGTGACGCTCTTTTGTTGGAGCCCAGTTTGAAAAAGAGGGGTATCAATTAAGGCATGCCTCATTTATGTATAGCCACTTATGCTTTGCAGCTGATCAACTTCAGTTTGAACAAACTGTGTATAAAAACCGAACCAAACGCAGCAACACGTCACATATTCGGCATTTTTTTGTGTTTGTGTGCATAGAAAGGAGCAGTGGCAATCATAGGACCTATAACTGGACTGGAACACCCTGCATTCACATATGCAGCATGACTAAATGCCACGTGGTTGCAAGACAGGCAGGAAGGACCGCAGGGTCTTGCACATGGACCACTATGCAGACGTATGCACGCACGCACGCACGCAAGCACGCACGAACACACGCACGCACGCACGCACGTACGCACGCAAACACGTTGTATAGGAGCAGTGCGTTATCTCTACTTACAAATGCGCCGCGTGCACGTGTATATATATATATATATATATATATTTGTGTGTATGTTTGCTTCGAGTAAACTCGCGGACCGCTTGACGTACCTGCACGCGCGATGGCTCGATCGAGTCCTCGCGATCCCGAGATGGTCATGGGCAAGGTCGATTTTTGATATGCAAATTCATACCGTAGTTATGGCGCATTTTCAAGTGTTGCAGCACAGATTAACACTACCAAACGAATTGCACATGGATGAATTGCGTATCAAATGACTCGCCTCAACGTCATGAGTCATTTGCATGTGCTCCCGCATAATTATGCAAATGCATACTGTAGTTGTTGTACATTGTACATTGTACTGTGCATTGTAGCTTGCCTAATGGGAAACTTCCAGAACGCGTGCAGGCACGCACGCACGCACGCACGTGGACGGACGCATGCACGCACGCACGTACACGCACGCACGTACGTACGCACGCACGCACGCACGTGCACGCACGCACGCACGTACGCACACATGCATGCACGCAGACGCGTGCAGGCATGCACGCACGCAGACGCGTGCAAGCACGCACGCACGTGCACGCACGCACGCACGCACGCACGCACGCATGCACGCACGCCAGCACGCACGCACGCACGTGCACAAGCACGCAGACGCGTGCAGGCATGCACGCACGTGCACGCACGCACGCACGCACGCACGCACGCATGCACGCCCGTACACGCACGCACGTACACGCATGCACGTACATGCACGCGCGCACGCACACACGCACGGGAGTGCACGCACGCACGTACTTGCACGCACGCACGCACGCACGCACGCACGGGAGTGCACGCACGCACGGGAGTGCATGCACGCACGGGAGTGCACACACACACGGGAGTGCACGCACGCACGCACGGGAGTGCGTGCACGCACGCACGCATGCATGGGAGTGCGCGCAAGCACGCACGCACGTGCGTACGCACGCACAGGAGTGCACGCACATGCACGTATGCACGCACGCACGCACGGGAGTGCACGCACGCACGCACGCACGCATGCAAGTGCGTGCGCGCACGCACGCACGCCAAGCACGCACGCACCCATGCCAAGCATGCACGCACGCGCGCACGCACCCACGCCCAGCACGCACGCACGCACGCAAGCACACACGCACGTGCACGCACGCACGTGCACACACGCACGCACGCACGGGAGTGCGCACGTGCACCCACGCACGCACGGGATTGCACGCACGCACGGGAGTGCACGCACGCACGCACTTTCGCACTCACGCACGCATGCAAGCTCGCACGCTCGCACGTGGACTGACGCATGCACGCATGCACGTACACGCACTCACGTACGTACGCACGCACGCACGCACGTGCACGCACGCACGCACGTACGCACACATGCATGCACGCAGACGCGTGCAGGCATGCACACATGCAGACGCGTGCAAGCACGCACGCACGCACGTGCATGCACGCACGCACGCACGCACGCACGCACGCATGCACGCACGCACGCACGCACGCACGTGCACACGCACGCAGACGCGTGCAGGCATGCACGCACGTGCACGCACGCACGCACGCACGCACGGGAGTGCATGCACGCATGCACGCACGCATGCACGCACGTACATGCACGCACGTACACGCATGCACGTACATGCACGCGCGCACGCACACACGCACGGGAGTGCACGCACGCACGTACATGCACGCACGCACGCACGCACGCACGGGAGTGCACGCACGCACGGGAGTGCACGCACACACGGGAGTTCACGCACACACGGGAGTGCACGCACGCACGCACGGGAGTGCGCGCGCACGCACGCACGCATGCACGGGAGTGCGCGCACGCACCCACGCACGTGCGTACGCATGCACAGGAGTGCACGCACATGCACGTATGCACGCACGCACGCACGGGAGTGCACGCACGCACGCACGCACGCATGCAAGTGCGCGCGCGCACGCACGCACGCCAAGCACGCACGCACCCACGCCAAGCATGCACGCACGCGCGCACGCACCCACGCCCAGCACGCACGCACGCACGCAAGCACACACGCACGTGCACGCACGCACGCACGCACGCACGGGAGTGCGCACGTGCACGCACGCACGCACGGGATTGCACGCACGCACGGGAGTGCACGCACGCACGCACTTTCGCACTCACGCACGCATGCAAGCACGCACGCACATACACACACACACGCACGCACGCACGCACTCACGCACGCACGCACGCACAAAGGAGCACAGAGTTTGGGCCGGTTTCTGTCAACGGGGTGCACGCCTTCACGATCAACAGAGGAACACAGAATTTGGGCCAATTTCTGTCAATGGGGTGCACACCCTCACGATAAAAAGAGGAACTCAGAATTTGGGCCAGTTTCTGTCAACGGGGTGCACGCCTTCACGATCAACAGAGGAACTCAGAATTTGGGCCAGTTTCTGTCAACGGGGTGCACGCCCTCACGATAAAAAGAGGAACTCAGAATTTGGGCCAATTTCTGTCAACGGGGTGCACGCCTTCACGATCAACAGAGGAACACAGAATTTGGGCCAATTTCTGTCAATGGGGTGCACACCCTCACGATAAAAAGAGGAACTCAGAATTTGGGCCAGTTTCTGTCAACGGGGTGCACGCCTTCACGATCAACAGAGGAACACAGAATTTGGGCCAGTTTCTGTCAACGGGGTGCACGCCCCCATGGACAAATGGGGAGCATGGAGTTTGGGTCCCTCAATGCTGACAACTGTCCTAAGGAACACTCGCCCACGCAAGTAAAAGACAAAGCTACGCATATCCTTGCGCATTATCATCACTTCGATATGCAAAATCAATTGCTTCGTGCCTTAATATATACATGGCGGCCGAAGGCCGCGCGCGCCTCTAGTTGGGTAAATGCCAAAAAGGAAATGACGAATGGAGCCAGTACCATATGTATACCTACACATCACTAACTGAACTGTAGTGGCAATCCGCATCTCACAAATGTTAGCAAGGTGCCAATTATTTATGTAGGAACTTTGGCTGTGCCAGGTCGATGGTAATGACCAGAGATAGATGAGATGTGAAAGGATTGCTGTTGCATTTTGGGTGAGTGAGATAGCTCACACAAAAAAATGCCGAATATGTGACGTGTTGCTGCGTTTGGTTCGGTTTTTATACACAGTTTGTTCAAACTGAAGTTGATCAGCTGCAAAGCATAAGTGGCTATACATAAATGAGGCATGCCTTAATTGATACCCCTCTTTTTCAAACTGGGCTCCAACAAAAGAGCGTCACATATTCACCTTTTTTGCAGCCGCCTGCAAATTTTTCCTTAATACAGTGTTTTTTCGTAAGACAAACATCGATGCGTAAAACCTATACAGGCACCCGCATGCACGCACGCACGCAGGCACGCACGCACACATGCACGCACGTACGCACGCACGCATGCACGACATATGTACCATGTATGACATATGTAGCATGCTTGGTAGAATCCCCTGAGTGCAGTAGGAGACACTCATTGTATAGAATGTGAGCTTGTGGTTTGAAAATAGGTACGCATGTATTTTTCATTGACCAAAGTTGTGCACAACTAATTGTCATGCAAATGATACAAAGCAGGATGACCTATCAGCAAATGGCACAGCATGCAGAGAAACTACAAACAGAAGCCACTGCGGATAATTGTGTGTGTGTGCGTGCGTGCGTGCGTGCGTGCGTGCGTGCGTGTGCAGTTGTGCTATATTGCTGCATCGTAGCATAGTGATGTAAAGAATCAAAATGATCGCTATAACTAGGCGGTCAACTTTTGTGTTTTAGCCGAAGTGATGCGACGTACTCACATCGAGTTTTTTGTGAAGCAGCCGATTTGATGGTGTGCGTGCGTGCGTGCACATCTGCAGTGCCATATTGGTTCGTCGGAGCATAGCAGTGTAAAGAATCAAAATAATCTACACGTGCAGGCGGTCAACTTCCGTGTTTTAGCCAAAGTGATCCGACCTACCCATATCAATATTTATCGATTATTCCGGATGTGAAAATATTTTGGTGCGTCGACACACAGTGTATCTGCAAATCACACGAGAATCCCCTATCATATTGGTTGAAAGCAGTGCCAAATTTACCATTTTTTGACTCTTAAAATGTACTTTACAGATATAAATTTTGGGATTCTCCACTAGTGGACCCCCTCTAATAGTGTCCCTGGGTAAGGAGAGGTTGAAAGTATAGCGCCCCAGGGGCACTATTCAATCAATCAATGTTTTTATTGATGCAAGCACCGACACAGTACAGGGACCGTAAACCAACGCACGGGTACGAAGGGGCGATGCATCATAATAACACTGTATCACTAACACTACCTACGTCGTTCTTCTCCCGCGAGGGAAGGTGGGCCGCCACCTGGCACGGATTTCGGGCCAAAGCCCTGGAGCCGCCCTACACCGAGGCAATGAGAGCGATTCATCCCTTGCCCAAGGGGATTCGTGACTCAGTGACCTCTGTCGAAGGGAGTTGAACCCCCGACCACGAGCGCGCGAGCACGACGCATTACCACTGAGCCACTACGCTCTCTTGGAGGATTTACAGTATTTGCCACGGTTAGATATACATTCTCTGAATCCCCCCCCCCCGACTACACTGAGCGTTTTTTTAGCTCCTTCAAGATGGTCTTGCGGCCATGACAGCTGCTTCTTTTACTGCACCCGACACTCTGTTGTCTGAACTGCCAAAATGGCACGAAGCGATCATTCGAAATGCGTGGCAAAAAAGCAATCGATCGCAGCGTCTAACGCAGATCGCAGCTGAGTTTCGTGTCACTAGCGAACAGCATATCAACGACTTGGGAGAAGGTGAGCCTGGTTAAAGCTGGTTGCAACTTGCAAGCCAGATTTGATATACCATGTGCTCGAGACCGTGCTGCTGTTCAGAGTCGACTGCTGTGTTTGCCATGGCTGCATTTCCATTTCTAGTGAGCAAGGCTTCTAAGCGATCAGTTTCTGGAGCTGTTGTAAATGTTCCAGTCAGCGACATTCTGGACGACTTCGTCGTTGTGCGGAGAAAAGTAAGTTACAGTGAATGCTCCTATAGTGCCCAACGCTCAAGCAATGCCTTGGGCTGCTCATGAAATGAATGGTATGTAACGAATGCATTGAAAAATTGGCTCTGCACATTAACATGAGGTTGAAATAGTGGACCCGTCCCACACCCCACACCACGAATTCTGAAGTGCCTGTACCTGCCCCTTTCCCCGGGCCTATAACCCAACTTCCTAACCGCCCCCTAACCGCCCTCAGAATTGAACCAAGGGAAAGAAAAGTTTGAAATTGCACTGCTCAAGGTGCACTATAGGAGGATTTAGGGTGCTCACGCACGCACGCACGCACGCACGCACGCACGCACGCACGCACGCACGCACGCACGCACGCACACACGCTCGCACGCACGCACGAACACGCGCGTCCGCGTAGGGTCAAGCTCCTGCAATGGCGGCTCACGAGTTCGAACAAGCAGAGTGTCAAGCACTGAAGTCTCGTGGAATGGAAAATGTTCCAAAGCAGCCGTACCTCTTGCGCCTTACGGAAGACGGCTGCTGGAACTCTTCGGACGACGAGCCGCGTCATTATATTGTTGTGGATGGCATCGTCATCGCCGTGAAGGGAAGCATTTCGAAAGCTGTGGTCACTTTGTTTGCCACATTCTGGGCTTTCAACCTCGCCTATCCATCGCGTTCGGCGCTGCCGCTGCGGTGTAGTCTAGTCGCTGTGTTTCTCGCTGTGTTTCCTGATCGCTGCTGTGCTGCTCGCCTCGCACGAATAACCCCAACAAAGGTTATGGGCCCAGAAGCGCTCTAAGGCTAAGCAGCAGCAACACAGGCCGGTGGTGTGCAGTGTCAGAGTCGTGCTGGTCGGGACCTCGTTGGAACAGGTGTGGGCCAGACACGATCCCTGACAGCTGCGCAATCACACCGGCGGACAGCGATGGCTGAGAGAGCGATGGTCGTGGCTCTCAACGATAGCAACTATGCCACTTGGAGTGTGCAGATCAAGATGTTGCTGATCAAGGAGGGTCTCTGGAGCGTTGTCGACAACTCAGAGGCAGCACCCAGTGCCGGAGCTACATGTACGAACCAGCAGATCAGCGACTACAACAGGCGCAAAGAAAAGGCGCTGGCGACGATCATGCTTGCGATCGAGCCGAGACTGCTCTACTTGGTGCCCGATCCACAGGGCCCCAACAGGACCTGGCTGGCGCTGCAGCAGCACTTCCAGAAGAAGTGTTGGTCTAACCGACTGATGCTGCGACGACAGCTGAATGAGCAGCGACTCCACGACAACGAGTCAGTCTCTGGTCACATCAAAAAGATGACCGAGTTGTTCGGCGCTTTGGCTGTGGTTGGCGAGGCTGTCAAAGAAGAAGACCAGGTGGTGACTCTGCTTGCAAGTCTTCCTGACAGCTACAACACACTCGTCACGGCGCTGGAGACGCAGATCGACAAACTCGACATGAGCGTCGTCACTGAGCGGCTCCTGCATGAGGAGGCCAAGCGCAGTACGCGAACAGCAGCAGGACCAAGCTCGAGCTCGACTCTGCTAACAGCTAAGTCCAAAAGCTACAGTAGTACGGCTGTACGCAAATGCTGGCACTGCGGAGGCAACCACTTGCGCAGACACTGCAGAGAATATCAAAAGTCACTGCAGGAGGAGCCGAACACAAAACAGAAGAGTCGAAAGTTTTATCGAGCGAAAGCGATAACGCATGACAGGACGGAGAGTGGTGACGGTCCTGACGGCACCGGCGGTCCTGACGGCACCGGCAGTCAGTGTAGTAGTCAGGGTCACACAGTCCTGAACGCGCTCAAGGAAACTCGTAACGACGGCACCAGACAGCAAGATTGGCTGGCCGATTCAGGCGCGTCGAGTCACATGACGCACCAGCGCGAGCTGTTCAAGGAGTTCGCTGTGCTCGATCCTCCTGAACACGTGGTTCTGGGCGACGGCAGGGCAGTGGAGGCTGCTGGCAGAGGCACCGTCTGGATACAAGTGCAGCTGAACAACAAGTGGCAGGGACGGGCCCTGCTATAGATGTGCTGTACGTACCAGAACTGACGTACAACTTGTTCAGCATTCCAGCCGCAACCACTCGGCACAAAAAGGAGGTCGTGTTCACAGGACGCACGTGCCTCGTACGCGACGCAAAGGGCAAGCAAGTAGCTGCGACAGGAACGTTGGATGCAGCAACTGGACTTTATAAGATGAACTGCAGAGGTGACGCACCACCAGTGAGTGAGCGTGTTCAGCTGGCGCAAACAGCAACGAACAACACGCTACTCTGGCACCAACGCTATGGTCACTTGGGCGAAAGGAATTTGCAGCGACTCAAGAGAGAGGAGTTAGTGCGAGGCTTGAAGGAGCCAATGCAAGAGAAACTGCCTTTCTGCTCCAGCTGCGTCGATGGGAAGTTGCACAGGCAACCGTTTCCCCAGTCGTCCACCCGAGCGACAGAGGTGCTGGAACTGATTCACACTGACGTGTGTGGTGAGATCAAGCCCAGTTCAATGGGCGGTGAAGTATGTCATCAGTTTCATCAACGACAAGTCCAGATTCACGCGCGTCTACATGATGCACCACAAAAGCGAGGCGCTGCAGAAGTTCAAAGAGTTCAAGAGTCTGGCCGAAAAAGAAACCGGACAGAAGATCAAAACTCTTCGAAGTGACAACGGCGGTGAGTACACTTCCCATGAGTTTGACGCGTTTCTACGAGAGCAAGGCATCAAGCACCAGCGGACGGTCCCGAAGACGCCTGAACAGAATGGCGTAGCTGAGCGACTCAACAGGACGCTGATGGAGATGGTTCGCGCCATGCTGTCAGATGGCAAGCTGTCCAAGAGCTTGTGGGCTGAAGCGCTCAACACGGCTGTGTATCTGAAAAATCGCAGTCCCAGTGCAGCCGTCGACAGGACACCGTTCGAGCTGTACTACAAGCACAAGCCAGGAGTGCGTCACTTCCGTGTGTTTGGTTGCGTGGCCTACGCACACGTTCCAAAAACCGAACGCGAAGGAGGAGTGATGAAAAGTGCAACGCACGTGGACAGCCTTTAGGCAGACAGTTTGCATATTTGCATTCCTTGTTGGAAGCAGCGCTCGCCGCGTTCGGCGCTGCCGCTGCGGTGTAGTCTAGTCGCTGTGTTTCTCGCTGTGTTTCCTGATCGCTGCTGTGCTGCTCGCCTCGCACGAATAACCCCAACACTCCTACCCTCCCCCCCTCTCCCAGGCTGTCTTGTATTGCAGAATCGTAGGCGCCGCCCACCACTGGACGCATCTGTGTTATTTATCTGGGTAGAATTGATCGATTGTGGGTGCAGCAGCATGATGGACAAGAGGGGGGGGGGGGAGGGTATGAGGTCATTTTCTATGTGCAGAATAGCATCTAGCCATCCAACGTCATAAATTACTACATCACAGTGTCTCCTCCAATTTCATCGCAGTGCATGATCTGCATCGAAATTTGTTAGACAAGTTGAGTGGAGTGTTGAAAAAGTGAAATCATTTCCCTCTACAACTCTTCATGCAAGTCCACACACACACACACACACACACACACAAAGCAAAAGCCTAAAACTAAGCCTAAGGCTTTGGGGGTTGGGGATTGTGGGGGTTGGGAGGGGGGTCTCAAAACGAGGTGTGCCGCAAAACACAATCGGTCACCATGGAGCAAACAGCCGACCTTGCCGATCAAACGCAGTCATCTCTCTCTGTGGCCTGCGAGCTGTCCACATTTATATGTTCACAAAGCGGTAGCACTGGCGCAAGCAAACGCACCCTCGCAAGGCCTCCCTAGCCATTCGCTTCCCTTGCCCTTCGGCCTCCTCTTCGTCTTGAAAAGATTTTTGTTTAGGTCTGACTCCTGCAAGGAAATGGACCTGCAGCTGTGTATGTACAACGTAGCTGATTTACCAGATACTGGCAAGCCCATTTTTCTCCAGCCAAAAGTCAAATGATTTTTCCTCAATTGGGAAAGGCCGCTCACCCTGCACATTCGTTTTGATGTAGTCATACTGCTCAAGGGTTCGCCACTGCGACAACGTTTATTCTAGAGTGGGGTGGGCAACCATCGACGCCATCCGTGGTGTGGAATGGCGGCGAAACGTGATACTGGACTGACACTTTTATGTGGGCACTGACAATTATCGCAGAGCGCCTCAATGCATCTGCTACCTATAGTCAGCAATGTCGTCCAGAGAGATATTTAAAGGTATCGTCTGATTCTATGCAATGCTTGTCGTCAGAATCAGAATTTTTGGCAATCTGGACAACCTTCGGAAGAAGTACGGAGTCCTCTGCCCATAGTCATTAACATAGTACGTACAAACTACCTACCCCAGTAGCAACTACATATAGAAAATACTAGGTGGTTGCAACATAGCTATACTGTGGTTAAGTCGACAGTGATATGTTGTCGGCCGACAAACGGGGACATACCGGGCTGCGTTTGGCGGGCTGGATTGGGCCGGTGGTGGACGACTTGTGTTGGGACTTGGGAGACCACTGGCGCACGCGCTCCATGCTGTGGTGCATGGGTGGCTCTTGCGCCGTGTGGCAGCGCGCCTGGCCGGGCCGGGCGAATGGCTGAAGGGTTCGTTTAATTGGTCTCGTACACCGACATCACGTCGGCCGACAATTGGTAGACGACTGACTAACCTTGCTGCTGCGGCATGGGCGGGAGCAGCAGGCGTGGCGGGGCGGGCTGCTGGCCGGCAGCTTGGTGGCGGGCCACGGGGCCGGCAGCTTGGGGCTGCCCGGGCGCAGGCTGGCCTTGACCGGCGCCGCCTCTGTGGGCGCGGTGCGCCAAAAATGCAGCAACAGCCAAGCCGTCTTGCATGACTCTAAGAAGATAGTAAACCATACATGTACCTGCTCGTTTAAGGCCATTCGCTCGTCGTTGGCGGAATTTGTGGCTTCCATGAGATTGAGTCTTTTGAAGAATCAAGTATTTATTGATTGTTTTAAAGGTTGTACCACATAGATTTGGTGAGGTTGTACCAGACCTCTATCCGTTCGCCTTGTTCTGTTCTTCAGGCGACCGGCAAACGAGGCTTTGGTTTGGTACCCTACTGGAGCAGGCTCTTTTGAACTGTAGTGGTGCAGCTGGTGCTCTCGCTGCTAGTCTCGATCTTTAGCTGAGCTCTTCCTTGTAGACGACGTTCTTGGTCGTGGTCAGTCGCTCGCCCATTTCCTGGTCGGCTCTGAGGAGCCTTGACGCGGGAGAGGGCGACGTAGAGCTGACCGTGTCTGAAGACTGGCTCTGGGAGGAAGATTGCAAAGCTGAGGCAAACGAGCAACTGCGTCCAGCGCAGGGCGACAGTCACGCCTACGCCTGGGTCTTCCAAGCGTCTGCTGGACGATGCGCGGCTGGAGCACCGTCTCGCTAGCCGCTATGCGAGGGAACACGCATTGATGCACAGACAGATTGCACACGCAGCGCCCTGTGCAGTCGCCAACACACAACGTTGGCTTGGCTGCGCATTGTGCAAAGTGCACGGAGGGACGCCTACACCACAATTCTGCTCCACTACCTCCCCCCCCCCAGCTCAGGCTCTCGTGTACGGCAGATGCGTAGGCGACCGGCCGCCACTGGACGCCTCTGTGATAATTGTCTTGGTAGAATCGATCACTTGAGGGGCGCAGCCGCATAATGGTAAATAGTAAGGGAGGGGTTGGAGATGGCGTCATTATCTAGGGGGAGGGGGGAATAGCATCTTGCCGTCTCAGGGTAGGTATACAGTGAGTGCCTGCGGATCTTGCTCCACTCGAATACTCACACTTTTAGCGGCCTCATCACAATCACGGGACAACTACTGACAAGAGCACCGCAGCAGTGCCATGAGCATGCGATGCACTTCTAATGTTTACTGGAGAGTGTCGAGCATTAGTTGAAGCATGCAGTCAACGCTGGAAATCAGCGCCTCTTCCAGTCTATGTTCAAGCGAGCCTATGGGAGCACACGAATTGTGAACCATATGCTGTTCGCAATTCGACACTACACACCGTACCAGTAGCACCAATGGCTATACACCAATGTATGTACATGGTACGAACAATGGTATGTATAGGTGTTCTGCAATGAGACACAGTAGACAACCACCGAACTGAAAGTGCAACGACGAGAGTCACAGCACAGCAGTCACTTGTGTGTTTGATGGCCTAGTGTTTCCCCAGTAATTCTGCTCACACACACACACAGAAATTTTCCTCCCAGATTGGGCCCTATCCTTAAGCATGTGCTTTCCCAGAAATTTTGCTCCCAGACAGAGAAATTTTGCTCCCAGATAGGGCCCTATCCTCAAGCATGTGTTTTCACAGAAATTTTGCTCGAGGACACAGAAATATTAAATGTTTAAAAAAAAAATTTTTTTTTTATGAATTTTTGTATAAATAACAAAAGGCGTATCTCCAAATTTGCCCTAAGAATACTCAAAAAAAATTTCGGCCCGGTCCGTCAAGCCATACGGGAAAACCGGACGAATGGACGGACGGACAGACCATTACGAAATTTATCGTCCGTGTATGAACTCGCCGCGCGAAAAAAGGGGTAGGTGTGATCGCGACCACGCGAAATCCTGAAAAAGCGCCAGCAGACTAAAACCGAATGCCGCGTCGGGTGGGTCACGCGCAATCTCAATGTCCTAGCTGACGTTGAACAGTTGAACCGCAGAGATGAAAAACAACGTGCCAGTCAAGTTGAACTCCGTGACGCCAGCTGTCATTCGTCGGCGGAACAAACCAAATTCTCTCTGCAGTCTCTTTATGCACCAACCTATTAAAGCGATGCATATGAATTACATTTCCAGAGTACCGTAGAAAGAACCATACGATTCGTTGAAACATGGCATCTTGCGTTCACTGCTTCTCCAGTGGGGAAGTTGAGTAGAGGGCATTGGCGCAACCCGGGAATTCTTCGTGCAAAAGAAACAGGTTTCGATACACTGGAGCTGGGAGACGAGTCAACAAGGGAGGCTCGCAAGCGTCCGATGCTATGACCTAAGAAAGTCAAAAGGGCCCATCCACGGTGCCTAATGCGTCCTAGGTATACCGGTATTTGTCAGCGGCCTCTCTGTCTCACGCACGCATTGAATCTGCGCCATCTGCTCATCGGTGAAGCAGCAGATGGCTCGGTTCGTATGTATTTCGTAACCCCCAACCCAACTGAGAAAAGAGCCGGTCGCGCATACATAATGATACCATCTGTCATCCCATCCGTCCCCAAACACGAGCGTGGGGCAAGCGACATTTTCTCGCTATTGTCCGTTTACATGTCAGCTTCAAACGAAACAGCCACCTTTGTCCTTGAGACGGCGAGGGCAAGGCAGAGAGAAATGATGGTCGGTAATTCGCTGCCTGCCCAAGCATTCACTGGCCGCATTTCGGATCCATTTCGTGTCCGTTCAACGACATATAGCTTCGCGGCCATTTGTGTCATATATACATAGCAGAAAATGGCAACAATGAACGGCTTCGATGAGACAGACTTGGACGAAGTAACCGTGTTGGCCAACGAAACGTGGTAGAGTTGTTACTCGTTGTTTTTTGTCTTCAAAGTCAGAACTATAGTGGCAAACGGGATTTTAGAACACCTTGTCCAACAACGGAGCCATCGGCCTACAACGCTGACAACAACCACTACAGGGACTATGACCAACTCCAGCCAATAGCGCTGATGTCAGTGCCGGAATGGGCAAGACCTTAAACAATCCACTGACCACAATGCATGCAAGTGATTCTCGCCTGAACGATCTTTTTTTTTTTAAACTCATGGTCTATTGGCGCGATGAGATTTGTCTGAGAGACCTTCGTGTCGCTTCAAGAGCGGTACTCCCTCCCTGCTGCATAGATACAGTATATGCATTCATACAGGATGTATACCTAGGTACACCTAGTACCATCAAGATACAAGTATGCAAATTCAGCAAGTTCTTCACTACATGTAGTTCGTAATGGTTGGCTGTCAGGTCAAATCGTGTGCTACCTCCTCGCTGACTAGGTGGTTACATTGTTGTGTTGTGTATGCATGGTTCAAGGTCAAGCTGAAAACAGTTGCATCATTCGGCTGACACGTCACTGCTCCCACACAAACAAGCAGTGTCCAACACCAAGTGGACCCAATCACGCGGTTAAACAGCGATTTGTGGTTTGCGTTTGACATCACATTCCCTACCAGTAGACCATTACGACCCTGTGACAGGAGTATGTATTGGTATGGAGCTACCTACTCCTGCAAGGATGGATGATTACTTCGTCTGCGCGACATGTACAGGGTGTATCAAAACTACATATATGCTCCCCTCCTAGGGAAATACTGGTTGGACGGATTTAGCTGAAATTTAACATAGATGTAGGTCCAACAAAAATACATGACCAAATTAAATTTCATGCAGAACGAACAACCGAGCGTCGACGTATGAGCAATCATCCAAGGTACAGTGAAAAATCTTGTTAGTTTGGGTAAAAACATTACTGCGCGTTTTATGGCAACAATTTCTCGTTGAATGTTAAACAATTGTTTTAGACGAGTGACGAAGGCCATGTCGCGCTTACAAAAGGTCAACGACACTGACCAAGTGCGTCTTGTCGATGAAGCGGCCGCAGTCACTTTTCGAATGGCACGCGACGCAGATGTCGCACAGCACAGTTCATCACCAGTATATGGGTGGCTCAGAAGCTGAAGCGATCGGAACGATGGGTCAGCGAGCACTGGAATAAAGAGCCGCATGACTTGGCCACCACGGATCGATCTGACGTTTGCCGACCACTGCTGATTCGCCAAGAAACGGGTCAATTGGTGACAGCAGCAAGTTTTTTTACTGTACTTTTGATGATTGCTCATATCTCGACGCTCCATTGTTCAATTGCATGAAATTTAATTTGGTCATGTATTTTAGTTTGGCATACATCTATGTAAAATTTCAGCTAAATCCGTCCAACCAGCATTTCTCTAAGGGGGAGCATATAGTTTTGATACACCCTGTACCTGTATAACCGCTATTTTTTATTCTGGAAGCGATTATTCTGAGCATCAGCTCACTCAGCACGGATATAGGTTCTGGGTTGAGAAAACAATGCAGGAAAAGCGATAACACGGATCGGGCGATCCGCGATTGTATCGTTCCGCGATTGTTCGTGTAATTTGAAACGCATCGAGAATGCGTGGACACACCGCACGCACGCACGCGCATCGCGTTCGCGCTCCTCGCTCTTGGCTGGGCGGCGTCGGCAAAAGTAGACCTCGGACCATTTGAACGCCAGCTGGCAGGTCAAGCAATTGCGCCTCACCATAACACCACATTATTTTCTTACATTTTGTGGTAGACATTTTGTCAGCGTACTTGATCAGTTTTAGCGTCCACTGAGTTTTTCCGCACTGACTCGGTCCATTTAAACAAATTCTGCAAGGCGTGACAAATGGGATCATCATGGTTGGACTATCGATCACGTTAGACTGTGCATACACAGTACAGCAGCAGCTCTAATTTCGCATGCAGCACACGCACATGGCACATCGATTCGCACGTGTCTTATGCCGGTATATACATATATATGTTATGAAGTGGCTTGGCCTGCAGCATGCAACGCACGAGCGGCAAGGCAACGCTACGAGGCCCAGGTGGTGTTGCAAGCCTGCGGTGTCGGCTACTCGTCGGTTCGGTGTGTCACGTCGTTGAACCTCGAGCCTCCAATGCACCATCTCTCGCTTGCAGACAGTTTCACGCAAGACCGGAACAGAGAGGGAAAAGGGCCGCCGGAAACCGCAAAACACTAAGACTAAAACCCCCAAAACTGGGAGTCAGCCGGGGGGGGGGGGGAGGGCTGGGAGTCAGCCGACGTACAGGCCGCTGGCTGTTTCGCAGACGCGGCTGTTAGCAATCTGCTTCTCCCAGTACGCCCGGGGAATCTTCCGGTCCCACTCGCTTCGCACGAGCGCCCTCCCCGCGTACAGGGCCGAATTCGCCCATCTGAAAAGAGAAGCCACACATGTTGCTTTATACACAGCTCTGCGCTGTACGCTCCAGTGTACACTGCGTGCCGTTGTCCGCCGGAACCCGTGGAGCGAGCGAGACTGGCTAAACGCGTCTATTAGGTATATACCCTCTTTTGCTGCGGGCGCTGCGGACGTTGTGCCGCTGCATTCTGAATACCTGGAGGCTGCGGAGAGCTTGGTGCAACCAGCAGCAAATATTGCAGAAACCTACGAAAATATGCGTTTGTATGTGTTTGTTTGTTGTATATGTTGCTCCTGTTTGTATGTGCACAGCAGACATACGATTGTCATAGTCTCTGCACGACCGCTCTCCGCAGCCCTCCTCCGCGCAGTCCATTCGCCGGACTCTCTCCATTAGCGGCGCGTGCGTGGGGGAACGAAATCCTCCCCATGTACTCGTCCGTGTCCGCGACGGCCGCTTCCTTCACGCCCGTGTGTGCCGGCGCCGCGATCGTCGCTAGAGTTTTGAGAGTAGATTCGTACACCGTAGAGAGAGACTTGCATGGGTATTGGTATGATTACTCCAGGGGCCGTTCCTGGCGGCGCCGAGTTGACAGCCGCTTCGGCGATCGCAAAGGCTCGTTCGGCCGGGGCCGCCCCTATCCGCCCCTGTAGGAAAGGGGCGGAGTCCGCGAAGCGCGTGTCGCACGATTTAAAATTGCGACAGATGCTGCATCGCGGGCCGCAGGCTGCGCCGTACAGCGCCTAGACGTTGTTTGTTGTTTTCGGAAAGTTTGTAGAATTATTTAATTTAGGCGTGCGTACCACGAGCTCCGTCTTCGTCGACGAAATTTCCCAGGTGGTGTTGATGAGCCCGACGACGCTCCCCACCCCGTCGACGCCCGCGGGCACCGAGAGATGGTACACGACGCGCAGCAGGGTCGCGCCGGCCTGGTTAGTCTCCAGGCGCTTCTTAAACACAGGTCCTGCATGCACGTGCAAAGTTTGCAGTGTACCTATACGTCTCCGTTGGCGACAATTCCTTGAATGTTGCCCCGCTCCTTGCGTTCGCGCCTTCTATCTCGGTCGGGTCGCGGCTCGCTTTTTTCGGCGTTTTTTTGCCCCCCCCCCATCTTTCGAGGCCGCCCGCCCACCCTTTCACCAAACCCTGCGTGCAGCTCAACGGCGCATGCAAATGAGGAACAACTGCGCCGCCCGTTCTCACGCCTTGTTGCGCTTGCGCTGCCAAAATGATATCAGAATGTCGAAACATACTGAATGAACGCTCTATCGCTCTACAGCCAGACGTTGGGGCCAGTGGAGGGGCCAAGGGCTCTTCCCCCAGCAACAGACGCTCGTCTTCTGGATGGAGATCGAACCCTGGAGACCCTTCACGGAGAGGACTTGTTGAGGAGGCGATACCCTTCTGGTCAGCCTGTAATGGGTCAAAGAGACCGGATTTGTCCCTTAGGGTCCATGCTTTGGCAGTGGCCATATTATCGCAGTGGTGCACGCCACTGCGATAATTGTCACTCTGTTTGAGGGAAATAGTTCCTGGTGATGGTGCCCAGTCGCGCAGCCAGGGGGGGGGGGCGTAGGGGGCAATTATACAGTTTTTTTCGCAATTCCGTTCGCCTTTGACTTGACCCAACCGTCAAGGTTTTCCTGATTCTGAACTAGGCCCACTTACATAGAAACTCCGTTCATCATCGATTGTAAATTGATTAGGACATATACCGCGCGTTGGCCGTCGACTGGCGGTGTTGCGGTGGGGCATCGCGTCATGCAGTGGTGCCATCGTGGTTCTTGCTTGCTCACGTTAGCACCCCAGCCGAGCAAGGCCGGTACAGACGCTGAGAGCAGCGACGATGCCGACTCACCTTCTTGCTGCTTTAAAACATGGTATTCTTTAAGATGTTAAACAATTAAACTCGTACTTTGTTAATGCTAACAGCCCACGAGACACGTGGGGTTAGCGCCGATCGGATGGGCTAGTGTCGACCTGCGCGCTCGCATGACCAATAAAGCCGACCCGAAGACAGTTTTTGCTGTTTCCCTATTGAATACTAGCCGTCTTCCCAGACCTGGGGGGGAGGGGGGCGTCAGTTGGACGGAGTGGGGTGTGATCTGCGCGCTGGCTTGCAATTGGAAAGCCGTCTCCCTATTGTATGCTAGCAACCTGCCCACACCCCAGGGGAAGTGGCTTCAGTTGAAGGAGGGGGGGGGGAGGGTGTCATCTGCGCGCTCGCTCACAATTGGCGCGGACAGGAAGACGGAATTGCAGCGCTCCGGCAATCTGTAGCCATTCAGCTCGTTTGCCCTGCATACCTATGTGTGTAGCAAGCGCTCTACTTGTTGCAGGCACGAGAAAAACTGGCGCGGAGTCAGCACGGCCGAATCGAATCGAGATCGCGGAGCTGATGTCCGATGCCGTGGAGACGCGGAGCCTCGGCATCGGCGCCGAGACGAAGACCAGAAAGGCCTTTGATCTGTGCCTCGACGTGGTGGCTCTCGGCAAGGCCGCAAAGGCCCTGGCGGGCGCCAACGACACTGAGCGCGCTGTCGAGGCCGCGGAGGCGTGCAGCAGAAAGGCGGCGGCGGCCGCGAACGTCATCGCCTCTGTCGCCTTTCTAGTGGCTGGCTCATCGCACTGACTGTAAACGCACAATGTCTGGCCAGCGTGGTTTTGCCCACGTTCTGCCTGTGGCGGACGCTTTCCCCTACGGCGGGTTGACCGGCGCTCGTCTCCTCCACCTCTTACTACAATGCGGCCAATGCCGGTGTCCCATGAAAATTTTCCGCCTCAACATTTTTCCTCCCCAGAAAAATTTCATATGATGAAACTCCCCCCCCCCCCGGGAAAATTTTCATATGAACATTTTCTACCCTCGCCATGAAAATGTTCACCCCCCCCCCATGAGGGTCGAATAAGGGGGACGGGAGTATCGTCAGCTCCCCGCCGCTGCGATAATTGTACATGCGGTCTAGTGGTGTGGCGTATGCTTTTGATCCCGCAGATAGGGAAGGGACGGGAGTATCGTGAGCTCCCCGCCGCTGCGATAATTGTACATGCGGACGGGAGCATAGTGGGCTCCCCGCCGCTGCGATAATTGTACATGCGGTCGATTGGTGTGGCGTATGCTTTTGATCCCGCAGCTAGGGAAGGGAGGGGAGTATAGTGGGCTCCCCGCCGCTGCGATAATTGTACATGCGGTCGATTGGTGTGGCGTATGCTTTTGATCCCGCAGCTAGGGAAGGGACGGGAGTATAGTAGGCTCCCCGCCGCTGCGATAATTGTATCCCTTCCCTACACTTGTGCATGGAGGACGCCCTCTACAGTTGCCTCAATGGAGAGACAAAGAATGATGGCAGTGGTGAGGGCAGATCATTGGGGGGTGTACTTATCAGTCAGATGGGCCACAAACTACTGCTCAATAGATCAAGCGCATTGGTCTGTGCGTCCCGAGCTCTAAGAGAAACTGATTCATTGATCCATTTTCTCTATGCCTCCTGCATGCGTTTCTCATCTACACTCTAGGCAAGTCTGCCTTTAGTGATCTACATCCCAAGTGCGTATGGAGCGTGTTCAAGTGAATTTGGAGGCACTTCACGTTTTCAGAGTTCTCTGACCAATTAATCAATCAATGAACGCGCAACGCAACCATGGCAAAACTCGCAACCGCAACCCTCACATCCGAAAAGAACAGCATGTGTCATCCGCATCCCCATCTATTCTGGCTCTAGACAGAAGGGGCAGTTCGGCCGCTGCCCCTAGGTTAGTCTTTCACGGCTCCACCGGCTGATGCAGGCTTTGTGGTGCCAGTGCCCGCACGGGAATCGGCACCACTCCCCTGCTCCTTCGTGGCAAATGCAGCAGTTTGTGCCGTCTTTGGCGGAGCTTTTCAGCGCCCCCACCTCTCTCTCTCTCTGCCGCTCCACCCCATCGTCTTGAGGCGGTGTGTATGGTTCCTGACCTGAGGCAGCGCAAGATTTCTGCTTGTGCACCGACTCTCTCCTCCTCTTCCTTCTTCTCATCGTTCACTGTATTATTTTCAGAATGTTTGGTTCACTTTTTAGGGTTTAGGTTCTTTCGTCTACCATCTGCCATTTTAGTTATTTTTGTGAAAGTGTAGGCACCACAAGACTACATGTGCCTTTAGCTCGATCAAAGGGGGGGGGGGAGTTACAGAGAACTCCCGCAAGAAATACGATCCTGGGTTGTTTACCTTTTCTATGCACTGAAGAGTGCCTTACTGACTGGGTTACACTGTTCGTGTAGGAGCCCAAGGCTGCAGTCAACAAAGCAGCAAGGCTACATGTATGTATGCACTCGTTGTGTAGGTACATGTACATGGATGTAAGTTTGCAGGTACACTGTAGACTGTAGTGCACACAACACACACAATTGTATACGAGAGAACGGAATGGCCGGGCCAGATCAGGCCAAACTAGGCCCGACATTTGGGCTGGGCCGAGCCTGGGTATACTTTTTTGGATGGCGGGCTGCGTAGGGCCGGGCCTGAGCATCTCGTGGAAATGATGCGTTCTACAAATATTTGTTTGTATTCTTTAGTTTTTCAAACGTGCGTGTGTGAATTGTCCAGCAGAGTGTGCCCACCACCATCGACGAGCTCAAGCACAGCGCAGAGAGCTGCTCTCCGTCATGCTACCTAGTCAAAGAAGGTCTTGCATTAGAGCGTACCGTAAATCCTCCAATACAACCCCCCTCCAATAGTGCCCCCGGGTACGGCAAGTTTGAAAGAATAGAGCCTCCCTCCAATATTGCCCCCAGGGGAAAGGGGTACAATATGTTGTGCCATGTGCCTTTTATGGGCAAAAATATAGTGGTAGGTACATTTATGTCGTGTATGCACACTACTATTAACCACTAATAGTACGTTTCAGCAACTATTAGCGGTAAATCAACCATTAAATGTGGCAAAAGTGATGAAAATCACCAAAAAATCGGCAATTTTGACAGCAAAACTAGCATTGCCATTCAAAATTTTTAGGTTGAAATAATAGAAGCCCCCCCTCAAATAGTGCCCCCTCTAATAGTGCCCCCGGGTAAGGAGAAGTTGAAAAATAGTGCCCCGGGGGCACTATTGGAGGATTTACGGTATTCAATCGCTTGCGTTTGAATTGTGCATGTATTGTGTGTGATCTTGATCAATGCAGAGTGCATCTTGTGTGCATGTGTACGTGCATGCCTGACGGTGTGCGTGGTCGCGTGCGCTCCTGTATGCGCTCGTGCACTCGTGCGTGTGTGCGTGCGTGCGCGTGCATGCGTGCATACGTACGCTGTTGTTGTGCTGCACGTTTGGATGAGTTGCCTCACAACGGAATTATACTGTACTGTGCCTGAGCTGTTTGATGTCGGGTCGGTCAGGGCCAGACGTGAGCCTACAATTTGGGAGGTGCGGGCCGAGCCGGGCCTGTGTGGTGGGCGGGCTCTTCCACCTCGAAAATCAGCATTCCACCTCGAAAATCAGCAGAAAATCAGCACCTCGAAAACCTCCAAAATTTAAAAAAAGCAATTTATAGTATCTTTGTTTGAATTGCTTATGCAGGGCGTCACAGGTACGTTTTGTGTTGGGATTGTCGCGTTAGGTGGCCTCATCACACCGAGATAGCAACGCAAAACAAAAAATTTAAAAGTCAACTTATGTCTACAGTCGGGAGCCAGGCGGACGGACGAAGCGGCGGACAGCTACTACGGGGGGACGCAGCGGGTACAGTGCGCCGCCGAATAGTACACTCTGTGACACGAACGTGTTTCTTTTAAAGATGTCGGCATTATCGTTTGAACAATGCGCTGCCAAATGTTTGCATCGCTGCGACCATATTTTGCTAGCGCACGCACTGATCGAGCGCTTCTTCAGCATAAGGAGAGTAGATTTCGGGTTAAAGCTGTTTAGATGGCGTACGGTGGGTTTTGCGTGATTAGCTAAAGGATTACTATAAACTGCTTTTTTTAAATTTTGGAGGTTTAAGTTGAAATATCTCGAAAAACTTAGAATTAAGTTTGAAAAGTAAGAACGGGACGTGACTCCCAGGGGTGTCCCGCAGCTGACCACATCATTATCTCAAAAATTTTGGAAACTAGAACCACCCCCTTTAAAGGCTATCAACTGGCGTATTGAACGATAAAATTGTACGATAAAATGTCATTGTACGATACGAGTCATTGTACGATAAAATTGCTTAAGCTACTGTGGAGAAATGAGCAGATCTCAAAAACGTGACTTTTGAGTCTGGGCCCTACGGAGTCGAATTTGACCCTCTATGTCCAAGCTTTGGAACATGGCACTATTTTTCCATGAAACTAGACTAATTAGGCTAGTTTTTAAGCCAATAAAAAAGTCTGCACCGTATTCAAAATATTCCTTTAAAAAATTCGAGAAAAAATATTTCGTTAAAAAATGCCAAAATTAAAAATTGACCAAAAATCGAACAACGCCATTCGATTAGGCGTACAAAGTTGCCCTTACAAAGTGGAAACCAAATCCAGCGGTTTCACCAAAAATAAAATATTTGGCCAGATAACGCAAAACTTTGTCCCACTGTACCGGCCCTATGGGTCAGTTTTGGGAGTTACCTCAATTGTATCAACTAAGTCTCTGGGCATAAGCAATCATACCCCAGAGTATAAAAAATATCAGAGAAAGTCGCGAAAAAAAAGTGTCCGCCCTTTGCTTGGCTTCTTACAGACTGTGACTCTTAATTGTGTAACAGTTTTTTTGTTTTTTAACACACTTAAAAAGTATTTTCACTTTTTCACTTTTTCACTTTTTGTTTTTACTGACATCGCTAATTGTATCTACCCTGAGACACTCCCTTTGCCCGTATTCGCTCCATGCATAGTCGCCTGGATGGTCCCCACACCAGAAGCAACAGCCTGCTGGAGACGGAACTTCGGGCCACGTTCTGTCAGCATGTACTCGGCAGGGTTTGAGTCTCGTTGGAACTTGGAAGACATTTTGAACTGCGCCTTGTTGATGGTCATGGCGAAGCTGAGTCCGGCGCAGAGCGACTGAGCGGCCCAAGCGTCTGCAGGACGATGCGCGGTTGGAGCACCGTCTCGTCAATCTCAGTGCCAGGGAGCACGTATGAAAGGACTATACACAGCGTCGTGTGGGGTTCAACGTCAACGCACAACGTAGTGGCTTGGCTGCGCATTGTTTGAATAGTGTGCGGCAGCACGCGGCAGCACAATTCTACCCTACTACCCGTCCCCAGGTTGCCTTGTCTAGCAGATGCGTAGTCAGCAACTGGACGCCTCTGCGATAATTGTCTTCGTAGATTCAATCGATGAAGGGGGCGCTGCAGCAGATGGGTAAGGTGCGGGAGAAAGTAATTTGTATACAATCAGTGACGCCAAGTCCTCTTCCTCTTTTGGTTTGTCACTCTTACCGTAAATCCTCCAATAGTGCCCCCGGGGCATTATTGTTTCAATGTCTCACAAGTGGGAGGCACTATTAATTTTGTCAGATTTTTGCGCAATTTTGCAGCAAAATTTAACATTAAAGTGCCCTCACAGGTAGCCAGAATTTAAAAGTTAAATTGAAATACGTGTATTGCACACATGATTACACACCATGCATGCACTTTTGATGCAACTGGGTTGCATTCAAAATTTGATTTTGGCACAATTTAAAAATCGACTTGCCCCCGGGGGCACTATTGAAGGGGGCTTCTATTGGAGTATTTATGGTAAGACTCACTTTTTCCTAAAACCAACAATTGAAGGCCTCAGGCGGCGCAGTTGCCGAAATATTCTTTTGTTTTCCGTGAAAATCGGCTGTCTAACCTAGGTCAACTTTTTGCGCTGATTTTAAAAATCTAGTCGGATTTCCAAAAATAATTTATGTCGCTCAGAAATGCTAATTTTAGAAAATTGCCATCTGAATTTGGTTTTTTGACAATATGATGTTTTTTTCAAAGCTCAAAGTTTTTTTTTCAAAGCGGAATCAAGGACATTTTAGGAATCTTCGTCAAATTCTGCGTTTGATAGGCTATCTTACCTTTGGAAATATTCGGTAGCTCACAGCACCACAATGAGAACAAAATTTACAAAATAGTCGATTTTGCTTAGAACAATAAGTCGCGCGACCCAAAAAAGAGCATCAAGTGACCTATACCATTGAAAAGAGCGTTCAATTCTGCGTCGATCAGGCTAATTTTATGAAAATTCAAAGTTGCGCGGATAGTGACATTTTGGATTGAATGGGTGTTGTGTCAACATTTGCCAAAGTTGATTTTGGCTCACAGGCTGGTTCCAGCTCCACAAAAAGGCTGATCAGCTACTCAAGTGACAGCGCTCATTACGCGGAGTCTTTAAACGTGCCTGGGGTCCTGGGGGCTTATTAAATTAAAAAAGTGTAAAACATTGGTTTTTGGACAAGTTTAGCATTGCATTGCATTACAACACAGTTTTGGGAATGAGAAGTTAAGTGAAGATCGAATGCTACATTGTTTTCTATTGTATTGTACAGACAAACCCTGTCCTGGGTGAATGTGTCTACCATACTTCTTTTCATATGCTTCAGAATAGTCAACAGTCATGTATAAGCCCCGTTTCGTCAATGGCCACTGCCTTTCACCAGTATGTACAGCAGCTTCATCATCAGGGATGCCACATGCTTTTCGGAAGCAATGAGCAACCTTCTTCCATATAAAGTGTGTTGACCCGTGACCATAGGGCATAGGCTGCCCAGCGATGACCTATATGGTAAGAAGAGTGCATTATATTATACCACAGTCAAGGACATGGACATGCATGCACATCCCAAAGTCATACACCATCAGGTTGCTTACTGGTTGAAGACCAACAATGGAAGACACACCGAGCTCTTCTACATGACTATGGCAGACATGCAAGTTTTTAGTTCGCTCTTTGACAGACAGCAGGGCCATTAGTGGTCTCCCTTGAAAATAACTTTCTTGGAGAGAAAACGAAGTTGGGTCGGTGCTTATTGGTTAGCAAAGAGAGCCGGGTCGTGTCTGGCATTCATTCTCAACACAACTTCGACATCCTTTGCTAGGTTTCCCTTGAGAATAACTTTCTTGTTCCCTTGAATGCTCACACTCTCATGCGTTCGCCAAGCCGCTCCTAGCCACCCCTCCTCTGTTCACCACTACTCTGTAGGTAGGCCTTAGGAGCGCGCCGCGCAGTTTTCCTACCTGTGCCGTGTCTGTTCTGTTGCCCACCCCAGGCCAGAAGAGCCAACGCTCCCTGCTTTGTGTGCGCAGCCAGAGAAGAGAAGGGCGGCTGTGCCAGTTTTCACGATCGATAAACACCTGTCAGTGGGTGCACGCGTTGTCTGCCTGTTCGTCAGCCATCAACGGTCTACTATGCCACACTGTGCCGCGCCTGCCTCCTAGGGTGACAATTACCGCAGGCGTGCTATAAACAAGCTCGTTTCAAAAAGCACTTTATTTGAATTTGTTGACTTTCATTCGAAATTTTTGGGCTTCTGCACAGATTGGACGGGTGTGCACTTCCTGGAATTCTTTAGCAGTGCCGATTCCTTTGGAATCGGTGAAATCGCCGCCCGAGTTTCAATGATGCAACACCACATTATTGTCTCCTTTGTTCCATTGCAAAATGCACTGTTGTTGCATTGCACAAGGCTACACCAACTTGCTTTTTCAGAAAGTCCAAAAGTCTGCATTGCAATTGCGGATGAAGGAGGAAATTTTGCTTGAGGACACAGAAATTTTGGTCCCAGAAAAAGAAAATTTTCTCCCAGATTGGGCCCTATCCTATAGCATGTGTTTTCCCAGAAATTTTGCTCAAGGACCCAGAAATTTTGCTCCCAGACACAGAAATTTTCCTCCCAGATTGGGCCCTATCCCTAAGCATGTGTTTTCTCAGAAATTTCGCTTGAAGACACAGAAATTTTGGTCCCAGAAAAAATTTCCTCCCAGATTGGGCCCTATCCTTAAGCGTGTGTTTTCCTAGAAATTTGGCTCGAGGACACAGAAATTTTGCTTGAGGACACAGAAATATTAAATGTTTTTTTTTTCAATAATTTTTTTTAGAATAAATCTAAAAAATGTGTATCTCCAAATTGGAAACATTTGATACAACGCCATGGACCTTATAATTAGCCCTCAGAGGTTAATTGTTTCATTCGAGCTCTGGGGAGGGTGTATGATTATAGAGGGGTTATTTATGAGGGAGGCTAATTATTGTGTTTACAGTATGTAAAAGAAGAAACGTTTTACGTTATGCAGGTGATTGACCATTTAGATGATAACGTATGCCTGCCTAGTCAAGCGAGTGGCACTGACCAAACCGTACCACCACAGTCAATTTCTGCTGATAACGCTTCTCACACTTGCCTGTGTGGCTGTGCACGCTTGGTATCACTATGTATTCTAGCAACAGGTTCCACTGCTAATTTTGCGACAACTGCACGCTTGTACGATGTGAGAAGCAGCGCCATGTGAGCATATACACTCGCGGCTTCCTGTAATTTTGCAGACCATCAAATTGTCCATGAAAGAAATGGTAGTCTTACTGTCAGATTGAGAACATTGTGACTTTTACAGGCTACAAATTTCAACGTGACGACGCACGTTTCTCTATTGGCATGACATTTCAAGGGCCATCAAGGTTCACCTACGAGCACTGTTGTCCAATGGTTGGGCCAGCTAGGTCCCATCGTCAAGTGAGAGAAGGGAATTTTATTCTTGATAGCCATCATAACGTCATCGAAATTGCTGCAATTTGTATATAATGAGCGGGTATCGTACAGATTTTCTAAATGGTGCTCGAAGTCGAAAATCGAAGTTGAAGATGAATACTAAAAACATGTTTGAAGATGAAGTTCGGTCATTCGCAATGTGCAGCATGTGTTTTCAGGAGGGACCCATAGGTACCCTTTGGCATTGCACACACCATCATGTGGTGTGTAGCACCTGCCTCGACAAGCTCAAGGTTGAACACGAGCCGGTCATATGCCCAACCTGCCGTGAATATATGGTATGCAAGTTTTTTGATCCTTTTTTTCGATTTGTGTAAAGATAATGGGTAAATATATCTGTGAAGGTTTGGATCGAACACCGGTTCGGAAACATGCTGCTTGACAAGGTACTAAAGACAAAGTGTCTTTCACCTCTGGTTGGTGCATTTATAAATTTTTAATAAATTAGAAACAAGACCAATTGTTTTTTTTTTATGTTTCCTAATATGATATAGATTATGTATTGTATGCATCATAAACATTTTTGACTAGCTACTGGAGGGGGGGGGGGAGAAATGTGTACATACTGAAAATTACCGTAACAACTTCTACCCTGGGGGGGGATGAGGAAGAAGGGGGGACGTTATTTGGAGGATTTGTAGTAAACACAACACACATGTTTTTCCACACATTGCACTTTACAGTGTCCTGAGAGAATGGCGATCAGGAACAAGAGGCGTCATCTTCTTTATTGCCTGAACATTTCGCAGTTCAGCTGCCCATGAGGGACTGCAACAAGCACAGCCCGACCCGACTGGCAATGAAGGAGCACATGGTTGAAGTCCATGGTGTTGAGGGTACTTTTTCTTGTGGTTTCATCGAATGAATGAGCCAATACACATTTATTTTCAGTAAAAAAATACCTGCACTGGGCACCTCGACATTTACACCGCTCTAGTACCCAGTGGGCTTGGCACGGCCTTCTTCATCACACAGTCCAACTCTGACGACCCATCCCTTATCATTGGCTCAAGAGTCATGTATAGTTTTTTCTCATTCACGCTTTAATGAACTGATCATGTTTTTTTCTTTGCTTTCAGAGGTTCTGGGGAGACAGAGTTTCGGACTGCCGCACTTTCGGGGCCAGAGAAGGTCGACAACTTCAGAATCATGTTAGCTATTCATCACTCATTCATAACATAGTGTACCCTGTACATGTCAGTACAATGTGTGTTGAGGCTGACCATCTGCGGGAGGACGCAACACGCGTTAAAGTTAAAGACCGAGCTGTTCGCATTTCCCGCGAGCGTCAGTGAAATCGGAGATGCTGGGCACATCCTCCGTCTGGGGCCCGAGATGGCAACATCATTCAATGTGCCCAGAGTCCACAGTACAAAGGATGTGTTCACTGTACGAATCCGCTTGGAGGTAGCAAGACATTAGACGCTCTGTGATTTCAACATGTTTTAATGAGCGAATGTTCAGAAAGCGTACACTCCACCGGAAAAAAAGTAAAAATTGAAGTGGAAAGTGACAGAGAGTGAAGAACCAATCAGTGATATAGAAAATCTGATAAAGCCAGTGACCTGCAACTCGCCTTGTGTTTAGTGATTGAAATGTGCGTCATTTGAACATACCGCTCCTGCGCAGATCACATATTGACCAAGCCACTCAAATTACTTTGATCACTCATTGCCCAAATCACACTTCAATAAAATAAAATTCAATATAAAACATTTTCCCATGGTTAGATTTGCACGTTACAGTAACCAAAACACGCAAAATTGACTTTCCCGCGAACATGTTTAAATTTGCAGACTACAGTAAACAAAACACGCAAAATCGACTTTCCCGCGGCTAGATTCAAATTTGCGCGTCACCGTAATGTTTGTTGAATAATTACTCTACCCCCTGTCTTATTCGAGTGGTTACTGTAGGTCGGCGCCGCCGCCCTTATCAGTGCTTGGTGCATTTTGAGTTTAAGCCCCAAGTCGTATAGCCCACTACTACTACGAGTTCAACTGGATCTCCCCTGAACTGAGGAACCGACGCGCAGGGCACGCGACCGGGTCACGCCAGGGGCTCCTACTTTGAATGCGCGCCACAACACCTCACAGGCGCGCAACGGCGGTCGGAGTCGGAGACGGGGCTTGGAGGGAAGAGAGAATACGGTAGACATTACAAGTTTCTGTGCAATTGAATCACTGGAGGTTTGGCAGGGGTGACAGCTGAAGGTGTAGCCATTAGCCCTCTTACCAATATCGTATTTTCGCCCGATTACAGACTGTAAGTAAAATGTTTGACTTGACTTCCCTTGGCGGACTCGCGCCAGTCGCATTCCTCCCAAACTTCAGTAGAATAAACTCTCTGACCGATTCCCCATCTGAGGACGCCCATCCGGTTGGCAGGAGGCCTCTCGCCTCGGGTCAACGCGGACTCGATCTCATTCGATAAGGCGCAGGACGCACAGGCGTCGAGCCAACGCCTACGGCCATTCCCCGCAAACGTCCTCTTCCTTCGACCCTTCCAGCCTATACCACCCGACCGAAGACGAGCTCCGAGAGCGACGCCGACTGCTGCTGGTGTATTCCGAACGGGAGCGCCGACGCGGCGTCAGGCGCAAGTCGACGTTGCTCTCCGACCTCGTCGTCGTCCCAACGGCGGCGTCGGCCCATCGACGGCGGCGCTCATCGAGGCGGAACAAGCCATTGCGTGGGCCGAATGCCCGGTCGCTATTTTCCCAATTTTTGTTTTCACGCTTTTTCTAACAATTTGTTAATCGGCGTCCGAACTCCACTTTGCAGGTACACTGTATATGCTACGACACTATGACGCCGCCCATCGCCCAGTGCGCCAATGGGCACGTCTTCTGTGAGACCTGCGTGGCGGCCCTTTCCACCTGTCCCACGTGTCGAGAGGACCTGACCAGCGCCAGAAACGTCGAGGTCGAGCGCGTGCTGGCGCTGCTGCGGATCGTTTGCCAGGACTGCAGCTCTACGCTGCCATTGTCGCAAAAATCGGCGCACGACCAAGTGCGACACCGTCGAAACCTGGATGCAACTGTAGTAGTGAGCAGCCGCGTCTGGGGCCAAACCCGCAAAACTTGAACTTGCGCCACTTATGCGTGTTTATGAACACGGTAGTATATTTACGCGCAAATTCGAATTTGCGCACAAATTCAAATTTATGCAAAGTGGCAGAAATTCAAATTGGCAGGCAAAACGTCCCAGACACGGCTCGAACCCCGCATCTCAGGCGTGATGAGCTGAACGTTTAGTCATAGTGCTAAGCTGGCTTCTCCCTACAGCTTTAAATTGTACCTATATAGCAGTGCATACAGCAAGGGCTAGGCTCGAACTCGCGGCTGGCGCGTGCTAGCCAGCGCGCCTAAACCGTTAAGCTAATAGGACTAGCGAACGCTTGTTGGAATTCGCGCATACTGTATATAGCAGTCGGCCATGTTGCATCATCTGCAAGGGGATGTACAGTATTTTCCAGTCAAGACCAAGTTCACGCACGCACGCACGTACGTACGCACGCACGTACGCACGCACGTACATACGAACGAACGCACGCACGCACGCACGCACGCACGCACGCCCGCACGCACGTACGAACGCCCGCACGCACGCACGCACGCACGCACGCACGCACGCACGCACGCACGCACGCACGCACGCACGCACGCACGCACACAGGCACGCACGCACGCACGCACGCACACAGGCACGCACGCACGCACGCACGCACACAGGCACGCACGCACGCACGCACGCACACAGGCACGCACGCACGCACGCACCAATGGCAATGGCAGACGCAGAAATATGCGGAGAATGCAGGCGCACTTGCCTATGCGTGCGCGCGCGCCGCCCTCTCGCGCTGCGAACGCGCGCGCGCCCGCCCAAGGTTGCAACAGAAAGAGAAAAACAACTGGCCGCGGCCGCGCCCTTTGTGTCCGTCCTCCAAAAACTCTCCCAGTCTCCTTTATTCTCTCAAGGGTGTTGACACGCTTGATTACACGCGCGCCTCCCACAAATAGCGGTGTCTGAGGTGCAAAAGATAACGAATGCAGGCAATGCAACGGCAAATTATGCTTCTGTTCTGACCTACTGTAGGAGATTGAAAAGGCCCTGTGAATAGAGGAAGGGCTACAGAACAAAGGGCTAAAGGAAGGCTAGAGTTTCTGTACTGTAAATCGGGAAAACTTTCGGACTTTTCGGTCAGTGACAGTAGTTGGCAGTAGTTGCGCAACTATGTAATCAGTCGCTCTCGCTGTCTGAACCAGTCTTGAGCCGTTTCTTCACACAGGCCGTGGACGAAGGGTTGAGAAGCTAAAATACACACTGTGTGTTTCGCATGCGACGCAGACAAGCATGTGCAACTGTACATACGTTGAGTTTGACGCCAACTGTAAAAGTCCACGGCACTTCGCTCGTCGTCGAGAACTGCTCGAACTGTTCAATTCGGATGGGCAAGAATGCACCCACTCTCGTTATGTCCTCCAATTGACTCGGGAACGCGAACAGCATCTTTCGTTCCTTTAAAAACTTTGGAAAGCCGCCCGTGACAGTCGCCCTTCAATATATGCACGAAACATTTTTTTCTGCTGGATGCATCAAATGAAAACAGCTTACGTCATTCCGAACTGTTCGGCCTTTTCCTGATCCGCTAGAGCGGCGACATACACGAATGCGCTAAAATTTATGTTGCGCTTAAAGCGGGTTACAGCGCACGACTGTGTACACTGTAGACGGAACCAGTCAAATTCCAGTCTGTGCAGACCGACTACCAAATCCATGTTCTCGGCCATCGACCGGTAGATGAATGCCTTTCCAAGTGTCAAACTGGCAAAGCAGCCTCTGATGTCGTCGTGGACGCTGACCACTAAACGGAGTGTGCAAATTATGCAGACGTTGTGGCATTGTGTTAGGAATCCGGTTTCCAGCACCCGGTTCCCCAGCCTGTAGTGCCGGAAATTCTGCAACGGCCGCAATACCATATGGTGTACATGTCACATATTAGGTACACGTGTCTAGTATGTGCAACATATCATAGATATCACTGTGTACATATCGGGAAAATTCTAAAAGCAAAGTGCTTTACGTCGTCCTATCACACTGGGCACTTGAACGGCTCCAGCTTGTTTTTGCAAGTTTGGCACAGCGTATGCTGTTGAAGGTCCGTGTACAAGAGGTCGAACGGCCCTTCTTGTTGACACGCAACGCACACGAGGCTGTTGGCGATGATTTGTCGGTAATCCATTTGTATAGCCACTTAGACAGGCGCACTCGCGGTAAGTGAGAAGAAACCGTTCCTAGCGAGCGAGCGATCGCGCCTTATCTCTCTCTTGAGAGCAGCCTGCATGCCAACGCCGCCGGTGGTGGCGCCGTCTAGCCGCCTCTGACGGGCATCCACCGGAAAGGCGCGTGTACGCGGACAGGCACAGTCATACGCCGGCACATAGGTAGGTACATTGTATGCAGCCCGCCGTGTCAGATCGATAAACGAATTGACAACGCTAGACGACTGCGCACGCAGAACAGCTAGCGCTGGCGCGCTATCCACGGTACGCTAACGCACTAAATCTTGTTGGACGTGCAAAAGGTAAGGCGAGACTGCACCACTCTCTACCGTTACGCTACTGCAGCGGAGGTCCGCCTACAGCACGGCGTCTGAGCTCAAGCGGCGGTCGCAGGTCCTTTCCTTTGGGACGCACGGACGAGGGTCGGAGTGATTCGCCAGCCGCGACACCTACGCTAGGAAGAGGAGTGCCGCCGCGACGCGGTCGACACTGGTGACGCACTTAGGCAGAGCGAACCTAAGCCCCCTTACGTAACTGTGTGTGCGCGTGTGTACGAATACAGTGTGGATACTACAATGGGTGGGAGACGCCTGTATTTCCTGGCCGTGCACGGAGGCACGGCAGGCGCCACCGACACCGAGCAGGCGTCACTGACGCAAGACGACTGGACGAAACTCGGCGAAAACCACAGAGGCAAAACGAAACACTACGAAAAACGACTAGAATGCAACTCGAATGAAGGCTTCTCTCCGACGGCGGCTGGCTTGGTCGGCGCGCAGTCGAGCGGGAGGGGCGGGGCAGGCGTGGGCGTCGCTGATTGGCTCCTTGACCAGACCGGCTGTCTTGACTGGGTGACCTAAGGCTGAGCGACGAAGCGGCGCGCACAGCGCCAACGCAGACGAGCGCAGCTGCGGCATACGGGTGCGTTTCCTCGTGCTCGAGTGACTTCGCGTATTGCATGGTCTTTCTCCGGCATGCTGCGCATGCAGAAGAGTCGCGGCACCTGCAAGAACCATCCACCAGAGCAGGGTCCTTTCCACGCTCGACCGGGCGCTCGCCCCCACGGGTCGGGGCGGATCGCCGCACACCACGCACGGACCTACGAACACACACACGAACACACACGCACACACTCACTTGCCGACCGCTGCCGCTGCGTTCGCTCGCTCTACCTTGGTCTTTCTCCAGACAAGCCTTGCCGGTGGTCTTTCTCCAGACGAGCCTTGCCTGTCGGTGGTCGTCCTCGCCTCAGATGTTCTCCTACCCGCTTTTACCAGTTTCATTGCGTCTTCGTATCGCGCGCCGCCTTTTTTTTATATTTTTTTGTTGTGCTCTGTTTGCGTCTCCTCTACTCCCAGCCACCGCTCCAATAGACCTGCGGTCCTTTTTCAACCACAGGCGCGCACGTGCGCGAGACGGACGCTGCGCAGCCGGTAACGGGCATGCGCATACAGTGCGATACAATCAAGACGGGCCATTGTACTCGGCCTAGGCCACCCGCACACCTAGGTGAGAAGACGATCGAGTGCACGGGCGAAGGCGCCCAACGAAGTTGCACACGGGCCGGAGCCGACAGAAGCTGCGACAACGTCCAGTCGCAACCAAAAAGAAACCAAACTTTTGAGAAAGACGGCGGACCAGCTGTCGGCGCGCTGCCGACGGCC
>JASAMY010001452.1:0-42815 GCA_030248085.1 Paralinhomoeus sp. GSCO2_6 | reverse complement strand
CTGTACTGGTTCGGTTACCGTGCTGCTCGTCGAGGACCGCCTTCAGTTGGCTTCGGCGGTGCTGACGTGGCCGTCGGCGAAGGCTTCGAGTTCCATCTGCTCCTTGAGCCGGATGCCGTTGCGCAGCGTGCTGCTGCAAAAGTTGAATGCGTCGACGGAGGCTGTAGGTAGGGCTGACGCGACGAGACGCACCACTGACGGCGGACGCGGGCGATGATGGTGTTGGTGGTGACGCTGCACTGGCTGTCGACGAGGCGGTACATGCCGTCCGCCTTGGGCACGGCGTAGGGGTCGTCGTGCGGGTCGTGCGAGACCTTGCGGCCGCTGCACACGAGCTCGACGTTGTGCAGCTGGAGGAAGTCGCGCGTCAGGTGGTAGGGCACGTCCATCGGCACCTGGTCTACCGGCGAAAGGTCGAGTCGCGGCTCTCCGACACGCCAACACGAGCGGCAGAGCGTGCACCTTGTAGGCCATGCAGGTGATGACGCGCTCGTGGAGGTTCTTGATGGGGAAGCGGCCCTTGGTGCGCGCGGCCGTGTCGTCGCCGTAGACGCCGACGATGAGGTAGTCGCCCTGGCGGCGCGCCTCCTCCAGAAAGGCGAGGTGGCCCTCGCAGAAGAGGTCGAACGTGCCGTCGACGTAGACGATCCGGTCGGTCGGCTGAAGGAAAAAAAAAACAGATCCGTGGTCGACTGTCGGGCTGTCGACCGACTCACCTTCGGGTCACGATTCGACGCGAATTTCGCCAGCAGACGCGTGGAGGCGACGAAGTCGGCGCACTTCGTCCAGGGACTGTGCACGTCGCCGCTGTTGCTCCTCCATTGGCGGGGACGGTTCAGCGCGAGAATCCTGAACAATTCTGCGACTGATGCTACCGGTGGCGTTCAGAGGACCAGTTCACCCAGTGTTCACAAGCGTCCAGTCATCACTTTCGTCTCTCTCCACCCTACCTTTGTATGGTGTCGGTGGTGGATACGCCGACGGTACGCTCGCACTCGCGATAACGGCCTTCCGCCTTTACGGCCGCGTACGCGTCCGTGCCGTCTGTCGTCAGCGAGAGGTCGTCTGCGGCGGACGCAATTGCTTGCACGCTGCCGACTTAGTCGTAGACGCGACGCACTCACTTCCATGCACGCAGAACGCGCAGCCGTGCTTGTCGAGCGTGTTGTCGGCGTTGGGAAAGTACGACGAGGCTTCTACGACCTGGAGCGGCGAGCGAGACGTTCAGAGACGCGAGTTGAACAGACGTCCGGCGCCGCGCAGTCTCAGACCTCGTCCACCCAGCGAATGCCGCGGATCAGCCGGTAGCGCTCCTGCTCCTTGTAGATGGGCTCTCGTTTGTTGGCCGCGATGTCGGCGTCGCTGTGCACGCCCACCACGAGGTGGTCGCCCATCGCCTTCGCCTGGCGCAGCTGGTTCGCGTGCCCGAAGTGGACGACGTCGAAACTGGACCAAGCGCGAAACGGTCTGCGCCTACTGCGTCGATACGACGAAACCAGTTTTTAGGAACCTCACCAGCCATCCGACCAGACTCGAACTTGTCGCGGCGCTTCTGGCATGATGGGAGTAGTCCTTTCGCGAAAAGTTCAGAACTTTGGGGTCAGCGTAGCTAGAGAGAGAGGGCTGTCAACTGCGGGAGGGCGGCTTCTATAAGCGGCGGCAGCTCGCTGCTGCAGCGCCGTCGGTGATAATGCGCTTGCTCCCGCTGCGTTAGCGTAACGGCGCGTGGCGAGCCATGCCATCCAAAGGAGCGGCGGCACTCGTTTCGACCGGCGTGCATGCGCGTTCCGCTAACGCCATTGACGCGACCCAAGGGAACGGCCAGCGACTGGGTGTCCGTCCTCAAGTTCTCCGCCCCACGCTCGTTCCCACTTTTGTTTCTCGGTCGAGACCGAACGGCAAGGGCGTCGGATTAAAAATCGGCAGAGCCAGCCGACTAGCCGGAAGTGGGCGACGCGTGCGGCGCTTAATCGACATCGCGAGTCACCAACGAAACTGAGAAGGGTGTAATAGAGTACTGGGTCTAAAAACCCCCACTGTCCTGTCTTCAATTTCGGGACGCCAGTGCGATTTGTGTGTCGAAATTGTGCATGGCACGATTTTCTGCTGTACCACGAAAACAGACACTTGAATGAGGCGTACAGAAGTAGACCAGTAGACTCAGATCACATACATTAAAAGAAAGCCGTTGTGTGTGTGTGAGTAGACAGAGAAAGCGCAGACGATACATGCCAGCGCCGGAGTGACACGAGCGAAAGACTGACTGAGACTGTCATATGGTGGCGCTCGATTGTGTCCCTATGTTCCGAACGTCGACTGGAAACAAAAACATACTCAACGTTGCTATGGGGGACGGTTATGCATGAGCCAACACGGTCGCGCGACGCCGCCCATCCGCACGGGTGTCGTCGACCTATGGGCGGTCGCAAGTGAGAGGTAGGGCAAGAAGACGCCCACGTGTTGTTGTTGTGTTGAAGAATGTGTTTGGGTTAGAGGGGGGGGGGGGTACAGACAGAGAGACGGACAGGGGAGTGAAGGAGACCACTGGACGACGACGGCAGGCGCGCAGCTCAGAGGGCACCGTTCTCGATGGCCTCGAGCTCGCGCAGCTCCTTCTGATCGTTGCTCTGCTTCAACTCCAGACTAAACGCGCGCAGTGCAGCGGCGGTTGAGAGCAAGCGTATTTACTCACCCCCCCCCCCCCCCCCCTCTGCCTGGGTACGAGGCTATCCCCGGCCCCCAACAGCCCCAGTTCCCAGTCGATCGCATAGGAATGACACAATTGCGTAGGGTATGGCGTAGTCTTAGGCTACAAAACACAAAAAAGAGCTCTGTTTGCCCCCCCCCCTCCCTTCACCAAAAGTACACGTTGAGACGCTATTCTGGTGCACAGAATTTTCGCATTCTGCACACCAAAACCAACTTTTGGTGTGGACATTGCCCCAGTTGGTCCGCCGACCCAGTCACAAGTTTGGATGTGGGTGGGGGGGGGGGGGTGGAGACAGGCACGCACCTCTGTTTGAGTACGCGCGCGATGATGGTCTCGGTGGTGACGCTGGAGTGGCTGTCGACGACGCGGAAGGCGCCCGCCTTCTTGGCCGCCGCGTAGGGGTCGTCGCGCGGCTCGTAGGTGACGACGCGGCCGCTGCAGACGAGGCCGATGTTGAACAGCTCCAGGAAGGAGGCGCTCGGCCCGTAGGGGACGTCCAGCAGCACCTCGTCCACCGGCTGAACGCGCGACCGGGCGGGCGTTCAGGCGACCGGTCGGACGACGCCCGCCCGACCACTACAACCTTGTAGGCGAGACAGGTGAGCAGGCGCTCGTGCATGCTCTTGATGGGATAGCGGCCCTTGAAGCGGGCCGAGGTCGCGTCTCCATAAAGGCCGACCATCAAGTAGTCGCCGTGCTTCCTCGCCTCCTCCAAGAAGGACAAGTGACCCTCGCCGAACAAGTCGAACGTGCCGTCCACGTAGACGACGCGGTCTCCCTTCTGTGCGGGGCCAGAGATTTCACCAGCGTTTTGGGAACACCCAGGTTTGTCTTGACTCACCTTAGGCTCGGTGTTGCTCGAGAAGTTGGAAATGAGCCGCGTGGACGCGACGAAGTCGGCGCACTTGGTCCAGGGACTGGCGACCACAGACGACGACGAGGAGGCACCGTTGCTCGACGAATGGGGGACGGCAGCAGCTGTCGGCTCGTGCCTCAGCCAACCGGTGCCCGAGTAGCTCTCGCCCAGCGCGAGAATCCTGGAGAAAATATATGGATGCGGAAAAAGACGTGAAAAAGGGGGACCGACTCACCGCTGGACCGTGTCGGTGGTCGACACGCCGATGGTGCGCTCGCACTCGCGGTACCGACCGGACGCCTTGAGCGCCGCGTACGCGTCCGTGCCGTCGGTCGTGATGGACAAGTCGTCTGGAACGCCCGGCGAAGATTGCAAGCGGTCACGCGACCGCACCGACGCCGACCGACTTCCATGGACGCAGAAGTCGCAGTCGTAGCGGTCGAGCGGGTCCTCGGGCGTGGGAAAGTAGGTCGAGCCTTCGACCACCTGAAAGCGGGCGCGCGGCTCCCGACCGGGCGGACGCGCGCGCGCGCGCGACCGGTCGAGCGACGACGCACCTCGTCCACCCACTTGATGGCGCCGATGAGTCGGTAGCGCTCCCTCTCCTTGAAGATGGGCGGCCGCTTGTTCCTGGTGATGTCGGCGTCGTCATGGACGCCTACCACGAGGTGGTCGCCCATCGCCTTCGCCTGACGCAGCTGGTTCGCGTGGCCGAAGTGCACCGCATCGTAGCTGCACATGACTGGGCGCGCCGTCGACGCGCGCGGGCGGGCGGGCGACCAGCGTGTCTCACCATCCGTCCGACCAGACGCGCACCGGCTTCCGAGATTCACCTCTGGTGGTCGTGGTGGTAGCCATCGTCCTCCTCTCCCGCCGCCGTCTACACAAACGCGACACTCAACTCAACTGGCTCTGACGGCGCGATCGACAGGGAACGACGACGCGCGGGTTGTCGTCGACGGCGACGCGAAATGTCGGTCTCACATCCAGATTCAAAGTACATACGCTACGCCGCTGCCGCGCCGTTGAATCGGACGACGCGCGCGGACCGAGGCGGCTCGCAACGCAGACGACGAGACGCGGCGCGGCTGGCCGCTGGGTCGAGGGGCGGGGCGCGGTGAACGCGGAAAGGCCTCTCTCTCTCCCTCTGCCGAGATGCGAACGAAGCGGCGAATCAATGGACCTAGCGCCGCTTCTCCCACACGCGCTCACTTTCAGTCGGTCAGCAGGCCAGCTAGGGAGGAGACGCGAAGGCCGTGCGAACAGACGGCGCACATCGAGCGCAAATGATTTATTTTATAAGCGCCAGAGAGCCTGACGACGAGAAACACACACCGCAAGGCAAGCAAGGCGGAAAGCATAATGGAAAGAGATTGTAAACAGGGCCGAAAATGCCGATTGCCGATAGCCCTTTCTCCGAAACGCTTGCACTTCACTGCATCCCTATTTACTCCATCTCTACTCCGCCCGCAGAAGGCCGCCACCTGCGCGCCACACGCCAGGCGCAGTGGGCACGCATGCTGCAATGCGAAGTTTACATGACGTGCGCAACACTGTACCGCTACCGTGGGTTGATTTTTGCGATGGGATCGTGTTTCGTGTACGATACGCATCCCTAACTAATGGGTGGTGCAACATCTTTAATCGGTGGTATAGCAAGAGGGTGCCGCTGTCGTCGTCTTCTGTACGATGCATGCATAGGTGCATCACATACTGTCACAAACAAAAAAAGAAAGATGCAGAGACAGGTTGCAATTGAGGGGAAAAAGCGTTGCAACTTTGTAAAGGGTACGCGAGCGTTGAAAAAAATTAGGTGAAAAGGTTTGCGGTAAACGGAGGCACAGGCACAAGAAGGCACGCGGTCGGGTAAAGTCGAACGATATGCGAGTTAGCTGCTAGAGACGTTGGCCTGGAGGTTGCCGGGCGGGGCCAGGGAGGGTTTAGGCCAGATTTGAAATGGGCCAAAACAAACAGGTTTAATTAGAGGGGTTATGGTATCGTAAAATGCTGACGCACAAATAGAAAGCGAAATACAGTACAACACAGGAGGTGTACACCTAGGTGTCTCTAGACGTTACCAAGTAAGTGCATCTACTAATCACACTGCGCGACTGTCAAGCCGATACTCGACTACTTATGCTTTTCTCCAACTGCGCATAGAAAACCGCCCCAAGCGCTACAGTAGCTAGGTGCTAGTGCATCATTGTATGGTGGGGGGAGTGTGAAACAAGCTGAATACGAGAGTGTGCGTGCATGCGTGTGCCGTCTGGAGCTATGCTTTACTCGTGTAACGATTTACACGGCGCCCACACGAGCAGTATGTGAGCGTGTCGAGCGGCCATTAGCAGCGAAATCGGAATGAGCGATCGGATCATCGCAGAGGGTCTATCCAAATGCGGCGCTTAGTTTTAGTTGCACGCGTTAGCATTGCACGGTACAGACACATCACACGAGCGCAACAGGGAGTGAAGCAGCAACAAGACTATGGCGTTCGGGGTGTGCGAACTGTGAAAGCATGTCGGGTGTCTGTGGCGCCTACGTGACAGCAGTATGCACCGACCGCGCAGCAGCAAATGAGACACCGGTTTTGATCGTTCATTTATCGTCAACTAGCAAAGGGTAGCGGAGCCTGGGGCAGTCGACGTCCTCGCCGTCCGCGTCGTCGACCGCGACGTCGAGCAGCAGGTGGCGTCGGCCCGACAGCGGCGTCTCGCCGACCACCTCCTCGTACAGCGTCTCCAGCCTGCCCACGCAAAGCATTTATTCGACACAGCACAACACCAACACAAGTAGAGAGCGCTGTACAGCATTTCCAGCCGCTTCTCTTGCTTGGGCTTGCCAAGAAACGTGGAGTAGAGCAGCGTCGGTCCAACCGACACCATTGACACGGTAAGCGAATGCTCATCCTAAAAGACAGCAACTGATTTATGGCAGCATTGTATTGTGGGTACGGTATGTAATAATGTAGCACAGGGCCATTCTTGTAGCGCAACCTAAATTCAAATTCAAATGTTACAAATTTACATACAGTAAACCATATACATATTCCTTCTCCAAATATTATAAAAATTTGCATAAAGAAACGTCAAAAACTAACTTTCATAAAGTCGATCAACTGCTGCACCGTCATTCGCGGCTTGAGATCTATCGTGTCCCAGAGCGTGAACTCCTTGTCGTTGTACTGAATGGACGCACACACGCACTGTCTTTGCACCGTTTTTCGTTCGAATTGAACCGCAGGGCTACTTTTGAAATGGGCGCGGGGGCGGGTTCCGAGAAGGCGAATAGGGGAATGGCGAGATTGACGAAGGCGTTCTTGAAGCGGCCGATGTCCGCAGCTGAGGGCGAGGCGGCGGCTGACACGACCTTGAGCAGCTCCAGCGACACGAGACCCGCCACCGCCGCTGTCGTCGTCGCGATCGCGGGAATGATCTTGCCCGCGATCTGCTTGGTCTGAAACGCGGCCTTGCGGGGAAATTTGCTCACTGTACACCCTCTAATTACCCCCACCCCTATAATTACACCGCCTCCCCAGACCACTCTGTTTATTAGCTCCCCTCCCCGTCTATAGGGCCATCAACTAAAAGCAAATTTTTCCATGTCTGCGTGTATGTATGGTCGCGTATGTGTATGTATGTATGTATGTGTACGTGCGAGTGTGTTGGAATGTACCGACGTATGTGCGCAGTGTATTTTTCCGCTACAAAGCCCTTCGCGCCAACGAAGCTCCCCAAACATCGACCCTTCCAGTTTATTAGTCCCCCCCCCATATAATTACACCCCCTCCTACGGCTCGAACAATACAATTATCCTCCAGGGGCTAATTATAGGGTCTACGGTAGTTGGAAATTTACTCATTATTACGGTATGGAATGCACTGCGAGTCGAGGAAATGCCGATGAAGACTGATAACATCGACGGAACGACCGTTTGGCGTACTGCGGGTCGGTTTACGAACGAGTAGCGAACGACCGTCTACGGTCTAGCTAGGATGACCCGCCTTGTTCCTGTCGGCGGGCCCGATTCCGTAGTTGTGGGCGCGCAGGTTGCTGGCGGCCGTGACGAAGTCGACGTGGAAGTTGCTGTCGTCGTCTTTCTCGAAGTCGACAGCTCGCAGGGGCTGTCGCTGCGTCGTCGTCAGGCCGTCCACCGCTGCCGACACCGACTCCTCGTCCTCCGCGCCCGCTGGAACATGCCGACACTTTTCTTTTCGGCAGAACCTTCCCGTCCTACCAACACCTACCTCCATTCTGGACTACACGGTCGTACTCCTCCGCCTCTTCGTCTGTCGTCGCGATCTTCAGGCCTTGCGTAGGCCGGAAGGGCGGCGGCTGGATTCCAGCGACGATGCTGACGATCTCGTCGCGCTCCGTGACGGGCTCGATGCCGTACTGGCTGGCGCGAACGATCGACGCCGCCTCGACGAAGGCCAGATGCTCCTCCTGTCGAGCGAGAAAACGCGTCGGCCAGGGGCGCCGCAGCGTAGGCACCCGACACGGACCCCGACAGACAGGCACACAGACGTCAGGCAGACCTTTGTGAGGCCATCAATGACCCAAGCAGCATAACCATCTCCAAGACGCCAAAGACATTCGGAAGAACGCCATCTGTAATCTAGGGCAGCGAGAGCACGAGAAAATCCATTGATAGGCAAATGGTACTCGTATTTAGCGGCTCCATCAAGAATCGAACCCAGAACCGCGAGCGCAAGAGGCCGATTCTCTACCACTGCGCCACAGACGGACCTGCAGGGGGTCGAAGCGCAGCGGCCGGGGACAGCGCTTGGTGCCCGACCAGAAGCGGACGCCCAGCTCGGACGTCTGGTCGGGCGGGAAGAGGAAGAGCAGCTGCTCGATGTCGTTCGTGAAGCAGCGCTCGAACAGCAGCCGGGCAAAGCGGACGCAGTCGACCGCGCTCGCGGGTCGCTCCTCGTCCAGCGCGCGCTGGACCGCTCGCAGTCGCGACAGCTGCGCAACGGGCGTTCTCGACATTGCGTCCGTCAATTATACTCGTTATCCTACCCGCTGACTAGAGGGCGCTTTCTTGAGCTGTTCCATGAATTCTTGCGGGTTGTCGAGATACTGAATCGAGACTTCGCTGGGCGCAGTGAACGTGTCCTCGAAGAGGGCCTTCGCCCACTGGATCGTGTGCTGGATCTCGGAGGGGAAGTTCTGCGTCGACGAGCGAGACTGTAGTTCCGCTCTCAAGGAGCGGCGAAATTTGTCGAAACGCACCTTGAGCGTGCACATGGGCACGCTCTGCTCGGGCGGGTCTCGGCTGGAGCCATAGCTCTCGGTGAGGCGCGGGTAGACGAGCTGCGTGTTCGCCTTGGCGCCCAGCGTACCCGACTCCAGCAGCGGTCGACGCGCGGCCACGCACCGACTGTCGACGTAGAGCCTGGTCGCGACGTTGTCGAGCGCGTTCAGCACGCCGTCCAGGCGCTCGAAGAAACGCTCGTCGAAGACGGTAGCCTCCGTCTCTACGCCCACCCTCTCGGACAGGCACTCGATTCGAGTGTCGGCGTTGAACCGCGCCGCGGCCGCAGCGGCCACCACGCTCTTCTTCTTCTGAACGGCGCGAGCCCGCGTATATAGAGTTTTTTTTGCTTCCTGCCGAACGCACGCCGACGTCCCGCCGCCGAAAGAGGAACTGGCGGTTGAGGTTGCTGAGCTCGATGTGGTCCATGTCCGTCAGTACGACTCCGGCCGACGGCGAGACGGACGCGTCGGCGGCGCCGACGCCCAGCAGCGCGAGGTTCTTGAGCAGCTCGCAGCCGATCGCGCCCGCGCCCACGACGAACCAGCGCTGCGCCAGCAGTCGCTCCACGAACGACCAGCCGAACACGGCGGCCAGCGCGTCGTAGCGACTGTCTCTCTAGGTACCACGGCCTCTGAGCAGGCTCTCGCACCTCAAGTTTTCATCGCCGTCATTTTACCGAAGCGAAGCTCTCATCCGCTGGAAAGTCGCGGGGCACGCACTCGAGCGCGTCGAAGAAGAACCTACAAAATTTTCGTTTCGGCAGCGGGAGGGCAGTTTTCGAACACCCGGCAAGGCGACGAACCACTGTTTTATTGGTGTCGTGTGGTGCGTGAGCGCCTTGATCGCCTCCTGCGCCGCGACCCCGCCCAGGAATGACGTCATCGGCACCAACTCCGTCCCCGACTGCCGGCAGAATTCGCTGCAGAGCCACTTGTCGAGAGACTCCTCGGTCGAATCCTTCGACAGGTAGGACGACTCGACGAGTTTCTCAAACGCCGGCCAGTCCTCTTCCTGGAGAGCGGGCGAGCGAGTGTTTTTACTGATCTCTGATCTCTGATGCGCGTTTTCCCTCACCTCGCCGCCATTGGGCAGCCGACCGTGCGCGGCCTGGAACTGGTCGAGCGCCTTCCAGCAGGCGCGCAGCTGCCGCGGCCTGTCCATCTTGGCGAAGTCGGACGCGACGACCTCCAGCCGCTGGTCGGCCTCCTCCAGCGGCAGGAACCGCAGCTCGCACGGCACTTTGACCTGGCGGGCCAGGCACGTGCTGCCCTCCGCGTAGTCCGACAGGCCGGAAACCGTCGACGAGCCCAAGTTGAACGCGAAAGGACCTGTCGGCGACACACAAGACGGTTTCAGAGCGACTTCTTCCGCAAAACAACCGCACCCGTGACTTTGATCTCGAGGGGCGCGTGGTCGTTCAACTCGTGCATGCCCTCCACCTCGGAGAAGCGCACGAAGTCGCCGTCGTTGAGGTCGTGTCGTGCCGCCTCCAGGGTCGTCACCTCGCCCGTCAGCTTGCAAATGTGCTCGACGAATACCTGCAAGTCGAGCAAGGGTCTCGTTCTACAGGTAGACGACGCAGGAGGGGGGGGGGGGGGTCACCTCCTTGGGCGCCTCCCCGTCCGCGTCGTCGACTCGAAACTGGGCGCCGAAGTCGTTGAAGAGAAAGCAGAAGAGGCCGCGCGTGTCGGCGACTATGAGACGCCGACCCTGGGCGCGCGTCAGCTCGTTGACGCGCCGCTGCTCGCCCTCCGAGCTGTTCGTCAGCACGACGCACTGCAAGGGCAGGGCGGGCGCGCGTCGACAGGGAGCACGGGATGCGGGGACGCGTGAAGTCGACCTGGTAGCGGCTGACGACCGCCTCGTCGATGGGCGCCCTCTCGACGCGCCCCAGGCCGGGGTCGGTGAGTTCCTGGAGCCTGTCGACGCACGCCTCGGCCCGGTTGGCCGAGGCGGCGACGTCGTCGGCGCCGAGGTAGTACTGCGCCGAGCGGTCGGCGGCGCTCGCCTGGACGTCGTCGACGAGGCCGACCATCTTGACGCCGGCGAGCACGAGGTTCTTGGCCACCTCGACGCCCAGGCCGCCCAGGCCGCTGATCAGCACGGCGCGCGTCCGGAGACGACGCATCGCCGACTCGCCCAGCGTGTAGCTAGACGTACTGTCCTTCCTTCGCTGCACTTGCGAGAGCTGGCAGCGAGGCAACGCACAGCTGCCTCGAGTACTGATTCTCGTCAAATTCTCCAGACTTGCTCGACACCGAAACGTCGGAAGCGACGCCCGCGACTCCTAGGGCGGCGGGAGGGGGCTCGCTGACGACGACTGCCTTGGCATCGCCGCCCCCAGCTGCTGACTCCCGCATTTGAGATTCGCGCTTCGCCTTCAGTCCTTTCGCACCCATGTTGGACTTTCTCGACTTTGAGTGCCGCCCTCGTTTCTTACTCTGAACCACAAGCCAGTTTACACAAAGCGTCAGAACATCGCACGACGGATACGGAAAAGCTGGAATAAATACGATGGTGGTGGCCGAGTCATCCAGCTTAAAGAGGCGGTACATCTTGGCGGCGCGTTCCAATTATGAATGCACTGCTGAGGAAAGACTATGTCGACGCCACGGGTGTGGGTGGCGCGAACGGCGCGCCATCGCTTGGCAACCGAGGGAGGGCGCTTCTCAGACCAACAGACAATAGCGGCGCATGGCAATCGCGGACGACGTACTAATTAACAGCGGGTACATGGAACGAGCCGTCGACAGGTACACACATACACGCACACCCAAGCGGTGTGTCGACATCGACCGACGCTGACGTCACCCCATCCCAATAAAAATTTGCTCGACTATTCCGACGGCATATTGTAGTTGCCACTTTTAACTTGATCCCTTGTGCGAAGCAGTGGCGCACCCGACACGACTTGATTCGTAGCTCGTCTCTTCTTGGTAAAGTCGAAAAAGGAGCGTGCAGGAAGCATTCGCAGTCGTCAGAAGTGGCAGATTGTTGGCATTGAACTGGTTCTCAGACCTTCTCATTGACATATCTACCATTGACATTGACATATCTACCTTCTCATTGACAGACCAACACAATCATTGACATATCTATCTACGTGTTCAATTGCAAAAGCCGACAAACCGACACATTGAAGGAAGATTCGTCAGGTCACAACTCGTCACGTGACGTAGTTCGTAGTTCGCAAGTTCGACAACGTGTCGGCGCATTGACAGAAACCTCGAACGGCATATTCTCGCAAACATATAACAAGCGCAGGGTACACATGTCAAAAATGCGTCTGCGCCCTGTGCAGCTCCATAATGTCGTCGAAGATCTGCTCCTTGGTCGTGCCTATTCTCTTGGCCATCTCGTGCCGGTCCAAGTGGCTCAGCTGCAGGAACTGCCAGGCGACGTTGCCGTCGAGAATCGTCCTCGACTGCGCGCCCCCCACCGTGCCGCCGCCGGTCGCGGGCGCGAGACCGCTGGTCGCGCCGTCGACGGTCGCCTGGTGGAGCGCGACCACGCCCGCCCAGCCTCCCAGCGGGGCGCCCTTGGGCTGGCGGGCGGCGCGGTTGTTGAGGCCGGCGACCGGCGTCTGCTGGCTGAGCAGCAGGTGCTGGAGCATGTGCAGTCGTCGGAAGGTCTTCTCGGCGAGCGCGCAGGCGACCGCCGTGGAGCCGTCGAGACTGGCGAGCAGCACCAGGTGGCGGTCGACCACGACCACCTTCTGGTCGACCGCCGCGTCGCCCACGTGCGGCCGGACGCGCAGCGCGCAGTTGAACCGCGAGCCGACGCCGATGGCGCCGCGACAGATGAGGCGCGAGCCGCCGCAGGACTCCCGCGCCTCCGGTTGGTAGGCGAGAACCTGAAGAAAAGCGCATCGAGAACCGGTCGACCACGGTGTCGGCGGTCGGCCGACCGACCTTGAGATCGGCCGAGTCGTCGACGACGAGGAAGGCGAGCTGCTTGCCGTCGACCAAGAAGTCGAGCGCCATGGCTGTGGTGGGCGGCACGGCGCGCGTCCAGACCTGCTGGCGACTCGCGACCGACAGCGCCTTCCTCTCAGGCTGGTAGCGCAGCAGCGCGGCGCCCTTGTAGACGTCCGAGGCGAGCGTCAGGCCGCGCACCGACACCATGCGGTCCACGTAGTAGTACATGTCGATGAAGGAGATGCCCAACAGCGTGTTGTCCTTGAACTGCCAAATGTACACCTGCAAACGGGCGGGATGATTGGTCGGTCGACCGACAGATGCAGCTCGGTCGTCGGTCGGGCGTCTGCCGGTCGGCGGTCGGGCGCCCAGCGGTCGTCGGTCGGTCGTCCGGTCGCTCGCTCAGGTCGGCGTTTTTGTGACTCGGCAGCGCGAGGGAGGCTCACCTTTTGTCCCATGCCGGTGAGCAGGAAGCCCTGGCAGGCGCAGAGGCTCGTGACCGGCGCCTTCTGCTCCTTGTCGTAGAGCACCTTGAGCTGATGCCGGACGTCCGGGTTGTCGGGGTCGGGCACGACGTCGACAACCTCGGCGATGAAGATGCGGCCGCGCACCAGCACCTCCTCGCCGTAGACGTGGTTCGTGCCCACTGCCAGGAACGTCTGCAGCCCAGAGGCCGCGCCCTCCGACTGAAGGCGGGCGGCGCAGAGGGCGGACACCGTCTCGAACTCCTCGAGGACGATGCTCTCGACGCCGTCGAGCGGCTTCATGGCGGCCGCGTCGAACAGCTCGACCGTGAACCAGTCGAGAGTGGGCAGTACGAAGTGGGCGTCCTTACGCGACTCGTAGTCCTCCATCTGTTTCTCGTCGTTCACGAGCGTCACCGCCTTGGCGTTGGGTCGGGCTTCGGCCAGGGCGACAGCCAAGCTGTCCGTCTCCGCCAGGTACTCGAGGAAGTGGACCGAGCGTCGCGGCTCCAGGGCCAGCTTGCGCGCCGGCCAGGAGCAGTCCAGATCGAAGGCGGCGTTGAGTCGACAGACGCGCATCTCGTCCGAGCGCGAGCGCAGATAGAGGAAGCCGTTCGGACAGTTGGCGTTGTTCAGAGGCGCGAAGGAACCGACCGGACCGTCCAGGGTCATGGGATGGGAGCGCAGCAGGTACTTGCCCACCGTCAGCACGTACGGGTAGCTGCCGGCCACGAACACGCCTGTCGGTGTCGGATAGTCACTCTCCGGATTCCTATGGTCATTTTCCGCCGACAGCCGACAAACCCGATCCGGTCTCCACGATCCCCTCGAACGGGTGGAAGACTCTGTCGACCTCGTCAGGGAGGGGCTGGCCGGCTGGCCTGACGGCGCTGTGCCGACGGTCGCAGGCGACGATCAGGTTGTCCAGCTTGCGGAAGCGAACGCACAGCCGGCCCGCGACGTGCGCGTCGTACGGATAGACTTGATAGCAGGTCACCTAGAGAAGGCGTGTCGGTGCATAGTGCTGCGGGTCAGTCAAAAATGGCTAGGGATGGCCTAGTGCTAGAGAATCGGCCTCTTGCGCCTACGATGCTGTGTTCGATTCTTGACGGACCCAACACTAACGAGATTTCCCCATCAATGCGTTTTCTCGTGCTGTCGCTGCCCTAGATTACAGTTGGGCGTTTTTCCGACTGTCGTTGGGGGCCTTCGTCGCCAATGTGCCTCAAGACGGGAAGGCGTCACGGAGACGGACGGTGTATGCTACACGGGCCACTGGCGGCCTCCCAGCGTCGCCCGCAACCGCAATCCAACAACAACAACAGCGACGTGGTCAGCCCAACAACCTGGTCGTCAGCCATGACCATGAGGTGGGGTCTGGCCGAGTTGGCGCCCAGGCCGACGCAGCAGATCTCTTTGACCTTGGGCAGGCCCTCCGCCCTCGCCCGGTCGGCCGCCTCCAGGAGGCCCTGCTCCTCCTGGGGCTGGTCGACCAGCAGCTGGGGCAGGGCGCCGAACTTGCGCACCACGTAGCAGGACTCGTAGTCGGGCAGGGAGAACAGCTCCAGACAGCCGTTCTCCTGCGACACCAGCAGCCAGTAGGTGACGCTCAGCGCGTTCGGGTCGTGCACCGCCTGGAGTGGGCGATCGGTTCCCGTCCCGTCAAGTTACGACCGGTCGGCGGTCACCTGCGCCGGTTGCGGTCGACCGCTCGCGACGGCCGCCGCCCGCCCGTACGCGCGGACGGGCGGGCGGTCCTCGACCTTCGTCCGCTTCGCGGCGGGCGCCGGCGGCTCGTCCAAGTCGCCATAGAGCAGGCGGTCCTCCTCGTCCGTCGTCAGCGCCGATGCCGGTTCGGCACCGAGCACCGGTGCTGTCTCTTCTTGAGGCTCCTCCTTCGTCAGTCCACCGGGCGCCGCGCCAGCAGTCGCCGGGGGCGGCGACGTGCGCTCGCGCGCGTCGACGGTCGCGGACTGCGGGTACTGGTCGACGAAGACCTCCTCCACGGCGAACGTCCCTTGCGAGAGGCCGAACCAGCCGCTCACGTCGCGATAGACGCAGATCGACGTCGCGATCATCTGCGGGGTGGCAGTCGTTCGCCTCGTCGTCACTACATCGACTAATTGAGTGGGGTCACCCCGCGTTCGGACATCCGTATGGGCTGGAGCTGCGCCGAGCTGGCGTCCGCCGCCCAGACGAGCTGCAGCACCAGAACCTGGCCGTTCTCCGTCAGGAGGGCCACGAAAGGCTCGGCGGCCGAGGCGAAGCGGACGGGAAAGTTGACGTCGAGCGGCAGCTCCTGGATTCTCACCGGCTCCTCGTCGTCGTCGCGGCACACCAGCAGAGCCACGTGCATCGGCATCACCTGCGGAGGACGGCTCACTCGCATCACTGCGCTGCTGCCACAGGAGAAAGAACCCAGCCAGTAGAAAACCTGCGCGATGTAGCGACCGCGGTCGAAGTCGAACGCGGCCACCGTCTTCTGGTCGTTGACGAACTGGCAGCGCTCCAGCTCGGCGATCTCGTCCTTGACCTCCAGGGCGATGGTCGCGTCCTCGCGGCCGATCAGCAGAAATCTGCTGGCGGCCTCAGCGCTCGGCGCGTCACTAAAAGCGACGACCTCGGCACCCACCTCTGTCCCGCCTCTCGGCCGTCTGGCGGGCCGAACGTGGCCCTGCCGACCGTCCAGAGGTGCCTGGCGCCCGCGATATGCGAACTGGTGACGAGACGCGGCCGCACGGTGCGCTGCAGCGTCGTCAGCCAGCCGCGCGCGTCGTCGCCGCTGCCGACGTGCACGTCAAACACGGGGTCGAGTTGGCTGCAACAGATTACACTTTGCCGACAATTTTTTTTTCGACAGCCCTCTCAGTCCCACCTGGTCTGCATGGGCGGCTCCACGGGCTTGGTCATGACGGCGGCGATGGCGTTGCCGAGGTGGGGCAGCTCGCAGCAGAGGCGGAAGCCGTACTGGAAGACGATGGTCGACTCGACAGCCTCGGCGCTCGTCGCCTCTCCATACAGCGCCAAGTCGACCATCAAGTCCGAGTTCGTCTGCTGCTGCGTCGAGGCCCGGACGCCCAGCTTGGGATTCGCCGCCTGCTGTCCTCCAGCCACGCTCGTCAGCTGCACGGAGACCGTCTCGTCGAGCTGCGCGTACGCCCAAAGCTGCGAGTCGGCGAGTCGGCTGCCCACGAACAGGTAGTCGCCGGGCAGGGCGGCGCAGCACTGGGGAATGGTGGCCCTCTCGAGCGCGCCGTGCTCCAGGTGCATGCCCCTCACGACGTTCGTGCTGTCCAGCAACAGAGTGGCCGTCAGGAAGCGGCCGTCGACCGCGCAGAGGGCCAGGGTCGAGGGCAGGACGAACGCTGCGACCGCCGTGTCGAGAGCGACGCGCGCCCGCTCGTGCTGTCGGCGGAGAGGGAACTGCGTGACGGCGGACATGCAGCTGTTGGTGGCGACGCCGACGCTGGGCACGCTCTGGTTGAGGTAGATGAGCGCGTTCGCGCCCACCACCAGGCAGCCGCCCACCGGCGCCGGGACGGCCAGCAGGCGGAGACAGTCGAAGGGCAGCAGGCTCACGGACCAGACGGCCGCCTGCGTGCGCTCCTTGACGTTCAGGGAGAGGCCGACGATCGCGTACGTGTCGACGCGCAGGGCGCAGCGCGAGCTACTCGTCGGCACCGGCTCGTAGAGTAGCGCCACCGTCGGCTCGCTGTAGCCGCTCAGCAGCGCCAGGTCGGCCACGTTCCGCAGTTTCGCGTCCACGTCCCACAGCGCCACCGCGTAGGAGAAGAAGCCGTGCCGACTCGAAGCGGCGTCCTCGGCCGCCCGCTGCGGCCGTCCCGAGTAGAGGGAGCTCGCGTCCAGCAGCAGGTCCGTCTTCTCGGCCGCGTACGAGATGACGCCTGAGTGACGACACGTGACGATGCGAATTTTTCGGCACCCCCCATGTATGTTCCTCTAACTGTGTCAGGCAGAGTGATGGGAGCGGGCCTTCGAGGGGGGGGGGGGGTCTGGTACGTCCGTATAGTGGCAAAACTGTGCACCAAAATAGCTACTTTTCGGTCAAACTGTCAAAAGTGCGTTATTTCAGTGTTTTACGACGAAAAATTATCCTTACAGGTACGCACCCAGATGCGTGCCGTGCACGAGTGCGACGCAGCATCTGTAGTCGGGGTCGACGGCCAGCTTGATGGGAGGCACGTCCTTGGTCGAGCCGAACCGAAGCAGCAGCTCCTCTTCGAACGAATGCAGCGAGACAGTTGACAGCTGGTGCTGGGCACGGTCGTACGCGACCACGCTCACCTCGAACAACAGAGAAGGCTGCTCATGGGCTCCGGGGCCGATAAATTTCGGCGGGGGGGGCATATGTGTAGCTGGGTAGGGTGTAGGCACAGGGCAGCCCCAGCTTAAGGCCATCCTGCCCGAATCGAGAGGGGTTACCCCCCCCCCCCCCGGCTTTGATCTCAACATGGACTGACTGCAAGACACAAGTTCAAACTGCTAAACTCCATGTCCCAGGAAATGTTTTCAGGTCTGTGAGCCTCTGAGTGAAGCAAGATCATTTTGCCCAAAATACCCATTACTGAATGTCGCACACAAAATGGTGCTGCACTTGAACGTCCTACTTTTGGCAGCGCATATTCTAGAAAATACAACGGCATTCAAAAGTGTTGTTGCTCGAAGAAAGCGCCGCAGTGCAACCTTTTGTTTCGTTTGTGTATTCTCAAGAAATTTGAAATTCGGGAGTTTGGGGGCGGGGGAGTGCGCCAAGGAAGCCCCTTAGCCGCATACGGGTGGATTCGAGAGGGCGACGACACCCTACCTTGGCCGTGTCGAACGCCAGCAGGAGCGCGTCAGTGCCAGGTTCCAGCAGCTTGTCGGGCAGACGGGTCGCGAGCAGGCAGCGCGGCTGCTGCGCCAGCGCCGTCTCGAGCAGGCACTCGAGCTGGGTCGTCTGCTCGAGCGTCAAGTTGTCGTAGTCGGCATCGCGCGGCTGCTCGACGACGAACGGATTGAGGCGGTAGACGCGCAGCCGACAGCCGCCGGCCACCACCAGACAGGCCGACTCCTCCCCGCCGCCCAGAAGACTGCACGAGCAGCACAGCTCGGCCGCGGTCGAGCTGTCCGTCTCGCGGTAGACGGTGTACATCGCGAATGCTACAAGCGAACTCGCTGACCACAAGCACGCACGCGCAGCCATACCTGTAACCAGGTCTGGAAGAGTGGGGGGGGGGGGCTAATCGGACTTTTGGTGGGGGGGAGGGCAAATGGCAACAAGGGGGGGGGGGGGTAGCCGACCATTTTTTGAATCACACTGGTACTTTTTGTTCAAAACAGGCACTAAAGTGTTATTCAGCTGTTTCATGGTCATATAACACTGAAAAGCACTGAAAAACACCACCATTTACTCACTTTTACCGATTTAGACAGAGTGAAAATCCCTTGTGAAAATTCTGGGGGGTCTGGGGTGTTGGAAAACTAGTGCCCCCCCCCAAAGCCCCTCCCCCAGGTAAAGGTAGGTCTCCGTAGTACTAACAGTCGAGCCATTGTAAACGTGCAACAAACGGCGAGAAATTTATTGGCGACGACACAGTACGGGGTAATTACAGGTGGAAGACGCAAGAATCACTGGTCACGAGCGGCGGCGTCCCCCACTTCGTGGTTCAGCTGTAGCTGGATGTCTGATAGCTTCTTCTTTAGCACCTAAAAAGAATCATATGCCGCAAAAGTTGACGTGCCACAAAAGTGACAAAAGGTGAATTCTCATGTCAAGTTTCAGATTGGGCGTATGGCCTAGTGGTAGAGAACCGGCCTCTTGCGCGCAACGTTCTGGGTTCGATTCTTGAAGGATCCACTAGATAGGTCGAAATAGATCGAGGACTCTCCTTTCGATGGATTTCTCGTGCCGTCGCTGCCTAGATTACAGATGGCGTTCTTCCGAATGTCTTCGACTAATTTATGCGGCTCTAGACGGGAAGGCGTCATGGAGAAGGGTTTTGACGGCCTTCTAGCGTTGCTGTTGCCCCTAGTCCAACAACAGGTTTCAGATTCACCAACAACACTCGACTGAAGAGGGTGAACGCACAGTTGTAAAACAAAAGTAATACTTGCTCAGAGAGATACACAACTCGCCTGAATGCCACTGAGAATGATATTCTCGGGCTTGAGGGGTCCCGCGCTCTCGACGGTCAGCCAGAATTTGTTCGGCTTGCCCTGCACGTCCATGGGCGCCTCCGCTGCAAACGCGAGACCAACAGCGCTCTGTCGTCACCGCCATCACTGACCGACCCCTCTCTGGCACAAAGCGTCAGGTCGCGCTGGCTTAACAAAAGTGTCCAAAACTGTCAAACACGGCAATAGTGTCTTGCGCCGTTTACAGTTTTTTTTTTTGTTTTACACCAAAACGGCTCTTTCAACCCTCTTTTAATGTAACTTCGGCGCAAAACGCCCCACCCCCAACAATTTGATCTGGGAAATCCCAGAGACAGAGATGTTCTTGACCACTCAACCCCAAAACACCGTAAGAGTAGGGCACTCACGAACGTCGTCGTCCAGCTCTGAGAACTCGCTTTTCGGCCTGAAAAGGTTAGGCTTTACGCGCAGTCAGAGTCAGGCTGTAGAATCGCACCATTCCTCGGGAATGGGCAGTAGGGTGTGCCTCAGCGCGTTGTCGGGGTCGTACTCGAACGCGACCGCCGCGGTGGGGATCCACTTGGCGTGCTCCTTGCCGAAGCCCTCAAAAATTGTAGCATGCATATGCAGCAACACTGTCAACACGATGAGATGACCCAACGACAAGCTGTTACGTGGGGGGGGGGGGTATATGACTCTGTGGTGACCCATAACCCAAAAATCGTTTCTTCATTGCCTCTGCAACGCAAGAGCCCCACGCAAAGAGGGCGCTTCCATGTAACATTTTTTTTTTGTTTTTAGTCTAAGAGACATGTAAAGGAAAATGTTCACAGTTCACGTATACAAATCCATCGCTGATTCAGCCGGCTTACTTTCTTGGCGAAGCACTTCATGCTGATCTCCTGTCCTTTGCGCAGCTTCACGATGAGGATGTCTGAGAACGAGTGGGGCGCCGCTTCAGTCTGTCAGAGTTGACTTGACAGTCGGCAACTCAAAGAGCCACCCACCGTCATTCACTCCATAACGTTCGTCGCCTGGATTCTGCTCCTTGAGCCAGTGACCCGAGGCGGGCACGACTCGCTGGTCGGACGGCTGCAGGTCCGCGGTCGTCACGCTTCGAGTACCCTCGTTTTCGCACCTAAAAGACCTCAGTCCAGCCTAGTCGCCAGCCTAGAGCCAGAAACAGACGGCAGCATTCCCATAGGGGGGCCTTAATTCAAAAACCGGGGACCCTCACATAACAGGGGGGTCACATTACAATACTGGTGTGTGCGACCTAAATAGCAACTTGTAGAGTCATGTAGGAGCTTGTACATGCTCTATAACATGCAGACAGGGAGCAGTGACAGTGACTTTCTCAGGTGGTGGAACTTTTGAGTTGGTCATACTCATGCTGACTATGTAGCACCGCTATGCTGTACCTTCGATTGACGCTTCGTACGTTACATATGATCTGAAGCTACTACCTCAGCGCCATAGGTGTAACTGGGTAGGGTGTAGGTAGGGTTCACCCCCCCTCAGCTTCGGTCAATCCTGCACGAAAAGTAGGACCACCCCCCCCCCAGCTTTAGTCAATCCTGAACTGACTGCAGGTTACCCCTATGGCTGAATTGTGTTTCTCATACTTCCCAAGGTGTTTTTCAGGCCTGTGAGCCGCATTTATTGTCCAAATGTCAAAAATTTCGCCTGCGGCGCTGTATTTTACGCGCCTACAGACCATTTTGGAGTCTTTTGGGCGCGTTTTCGTCCAAAAAATCACCAAAATTTTGCCTGCGGCGCTGTTTTTTTGCTCCAACTGAACATTTTTAGTCACTGAAGCGCGTTTTTGGCCAAAAATTCAAAAATTTTTGCCTGCGGCGCTGTGTTTTCAGCATTCACGAAGCATTTTCTAGGTCATTATTGAGTCTGGAAAAAGAGAAATTGTATCAAATTTGGCCGTGCAGGTCACCCCCAGCGACTTTTGAAAGGCTATGAATTTTTCTTCCCCCTGAACAAATGCCAACTCGCCCGCCGAATGCAATGTCGCGACCCCCTGAATAAAACTATTTACCCCCTAATCGCAACTACCCCCAAAACAAATGAAACTACCCCTCCGAATAAATGAAACTACCCCTCCAAATAATATCAAGTGCCCCTACAAGAAATGCATTTCTGCCCTGCGCTAAAAACTACCCATCCAAAAAAATGAAAATATCCCTCCCAACAAATGAGATTTCCCCCGATTAAATGAACTTGCCCCCTGAATAAATGAATGTGTCGAGCAAGCAAGCGCCACAAACGTCACACGAATAACATTAAGGAAAAATTTGCAGGCAGCTGCAAAAAAGGGGAATATGTGACTTCCATAAGACAGAAGTTGAGCTTGAAAAGAAAAAAACGGTATTCGCGCATTGCTGAAGTCCACTTTGAAAAAAGATTGTACAAGAGCATTGCAGTGGAGTACACTTCGAAAAACGATTGTATAAACAGCATTGCAGTTGACGTGGAGTCCACTTTGAAAAACGATTGTATAAGAGCATACAATGGTATGAACCATTAATCTGCTTGTCACATATTCGGCGTTTTTAGCGCGAGCTATTTTGGCATATTTCATTTACAACAGTCATTCTAGCAACATCGCTGTTGCCCAGCTAAAAGTGACACACACCACCGCCCTACGCACGTTGCAGGTAGAACTAAAAACCATAAGTGAAACGGGATTCTTGGTGTGGTGTGGTATGTATTTTCAATGCTGCTGATTTCGGATTTTCGAAGGACAGGTAAATGATAATCTCATTTGTTCGGAGGGGTAGTGTCGTTTATTTGGATGGGTAGTTTTGAGCGCAGGGCAAAAATGCATTTCTTGTTCAGGGGTACTAGAAATTATTTGGTGGGGTAGTTTCATTTATTCGGAGGGGTAGTTTCATTTGTTCAGGGGGTAGTTACAATTAGGGGGTAAAAGGTTTTATTTAGGGGGCATCGAGGATCATTTCGGAGGGGTAGTTTGCATTTATTCAAGGGGTAGAAAATATTTTAGCGCTTTTGAAAAATCCCAGATTCACCCCCCCCTCCTCAGCTTCGATGGCCAGTTACACCTCTGCTCAGCGCCCCAGCCCATTTCTTGAGTTTGAGAAATTGGAGGGGGGGGGGGCGGACGGAGAGATTTGAGTGCGCTAGAGGAATAGAAGCTTGGCAGCACCGCGGACGTTCCGTTATTGCAGCAAGGGAGTAGCCAGTCATCAGGGTTAAGTGTTGTTTAATTCAAAAAAAATAATAGAATTATTGAAAAAAAAATTAAAAAAATTTCATGCATCCCCGGGAGTCACAGATGGGCAGTATTATTACTCACCCATTAAATTCTAATAGAGGCAGTCGTTGCTGACTCGTCCAACCAACTGACCGCATCACATAGCGGAGGATTAAAAAAATTTTGTTACTCACCCCAAAAATCACATCACACAAGTTGAGGATCTTGACCATACAGTAACTAGCTACTCATTCAAGTTAACGCGCGCCTTTTATCATGTCCAAAGTGCATACAAGACGCACACATCAATATTTGCATTGTGACCACCCCCCTGTTATGTGAGGGTCCGCGATTTTTGAATTAGGGCCCCCTATGGGAATCCTGTCGAAACAGACCTGACGTGCAGCTTGAACTCCACGGCGCAGTCTGAGCAGAAGTCGGCGCAGGTGCAGTCGCGGTTGTACTGCATCTTGTCGACGACGCCGTCCGACGTCAGGGGCACCAGACCCATGCGGTGCGCGATGAACTCGTCGTGCAGCACCGTCGTGTTGATCTCGATCTGCACCCAGTCGATCGCTGCAACACCGACCGACCCTGGCCAACAACAACCACCCCCTGCAGCGCTGCGTACCCAAAATCGGCACCTCGGCGATGAACACCCTTCTGAGGGCGTTCGCGACGCTAAAAGAGAACAGCGAGCGAACATCACAGCAGACGCCAGTGGCTAGGAAGGAAGAACCTCAAGTCGGTGTCCTCAACGACGCACTTGACGGCGTCGTCAGTGTGCTGGAGGATCGTCACCGTCGGCTTGTTGGCGTACGGCATTATTATGTCCGCTGAATTGCTTGGCTGGGTGTCGACGCCGTGTCGATGCCGAATTCAAGGGAAAAAATACTCGCGCGGGGCACGCGGGGCACGCGGGGCAGATTTGCGCGGGGCAGCTAATTTGATACCTACTTGGGGGAGACAGTCGGCTGCCGGCATCGAAAAAGCACCGAATAATAATTGCGATAATAATAATAACTGGCATAGGATGAATGCCTGTCCTTCGTCAACTCGATGGAAGAGGCGGAAAAGTTGCCGCTACACCGAAGTGATATGTTGTTAGTAAGTTGTTTATACTAACACTGTATTTTCCCAATGCACTGTTCACTGCGTGTGATCAATTCATCAATGGTATGCCTGCTATGTCTGATCTTCCGACACATCACTGCCTCCCCCTGAGCGGAGGCTCACTTCTTCGGCGGCCGGTGGCGCAGGGCGTCGTCAAACCAAAAAAATCAATGTTTTTATTGATGCAAGCACCGACACAGTACAGGGACCGTAAACCAACGCAAGGGGTAAGAAGGGGCGATGCATCATAATAACACTGTATCACTAACACTACCTACGGCGTTCTTCTCCTGCGAGGGAAGGTGGGCCGCCACCTGGCACGGATTTCGGGCCGAAGCCCCGGAGCCGCCCTACACCGAGGCAATGAGAGCGATTCATCCCTTGCCCAAGGGGATTCGTGACTCAGTGACCTCGGTGGAAGGGAGTTGAACCCCCGACCACGAGCGCGCCGAGCACGACGCATTACCACTGAGCCACTACGCTGGTCGGGCGGCGGCGAGTAGCGCGGCCCGGCCCGTCCTTTGTTGGCGCGAGCGGAGCGTCTCGGCAGCTCTTCGACGGGGTCGGCTTCTCTGCGGCGCTCCATGTCGTCGTTGTACTCGGCCATGGTTTCTGCGTCCGGCCGTCGGTACCTCTTCAGTTTTCTGTCGTGCCAAATTTGGCCGTCGCTGAGCAGAAACTTGTAGTAGCTGACGATCTTCTCGACGGTCTTTGGCTTCGAGTAGGGCGCGGTGCCTTTGGGCGCGTGCGGGAGTTTGCTGAGCACGCGGTCGCCCACTTTATAAAGGGTGTTTTTTTTAAATTATCACATTTCTTTTTTGAATAACTTTTGTTTCCTTTGTTGGATTGTTATCAAATTTGGAACACTTATACTCAAGACTTTGGGATTTTGTCTGAAAAAAGAATCGTCGAATTCGGTTGAGGATTCCGACAGTTATGGCGCTCCAAATCAGATGTCGCTTTTTGGGCAGATTTTACAAACTAAATAGCTTGAATCGTAACTATCCCGTACTGTATGCCAAATTTCAAACGCCAATCTTTGCATTTGGCTGGCGCAGCTCGTCCAATCCGGTCGGCTCACAGTAACACCACTGAAACCGCCCCCCTCCATCCGCCCTCCCCCACTCCATACCAACCCAACGGCCCAGGTTGTTCGCCATGTGAAATCTGCCCAAAAAGCGACATCTGATTTGGAGCGCCATAACTCTCGGAATCCTCAACCGAATTCGACGATTCTTTTTTCAGACAAAATCCCAAAGTCTTGAGCATACGTGTTCCAAATTTCATAACAATCCGAAAAAGGAAACAAAAGTTATTCAAAAAAGAAATGTGATAATTTAAAAAAAACACCCTATACTTTCCAACTTGTCGTCTTGGCACCGGCGCTGGCCGCTCGTCGTTCGTGTCGCTGTCGTCTTTGTCGCCAGCTTCTTTATCGCCAGATGGTTGTTCCTTCTCGCGCTGTTCTCGCAGCTGGAACGGCAGACGGGCGTGGTGTCCGAGGAAGAGTTCGGCGGGGCTCTTGCGCCAGCAAGCGACGCAGGCCCTCGCGTCACTCCCTCCCCTCTTCCGTGAATGTCTGGACGCCATGCTTGATGTAGCGATTGAAACACTCGACGAGGCCATTCTCCTGTGGATTGTATACGGCCGTCCGGATGTGCTGGATGTCGCGGCTTTGCAGGAAGCTCGCGAACTCGCGGCTCGTAAACTGTGGGCCGTTGTCGGACGTGACGCTATCTGGGTTGCCATACCGCGCGAACACGCCTTTCAACCAGTCGACGATTCTCGCCGTGTTGTTGTTGTGGTCGACATGATCTCGGGAAACTTGGAGAAGTAGTCGACGAGGCAGACGATGCACTGTCCACTGTAAAATGGGCAGTAATGTCGATCGCATATTCTTTCGCCGCCTCAGCTGGCGGTCGTCGTCTCGTTGGGGGCGCGTTTCTTCTCGGCGTCGACTTGTCGCTGCGCTGGCAGGCGTGACAGCTCTTGACCATCGCTTCAGCGTCCTTGTCGAGCCGCGGCCACCAGTAGCTTTCGCGCAGCTTCATCCTGACGATGCCGGGGTGGCCGGCGTGCGCTTCCGTCAGCAGCTGCCTTCTGCGGCTTGCTGGCACGGCGACGCGACCGTCACTTCTTCTCAGCAATCCATGTGCTGGTCTTTTAGGCTGTAGTAGGGCCTGAGGTCGCCTTCGACTTTGCTAGCGTTGGGCCAGCGCGACTTTATGTATCTTCTGACCAGCTGGAACGTCTCGTCTTCTTCGGACGCGTTGATCACGTCCTGTCGCACGACGGTGACTTTCAGATTGTCGGTCGTGTCGGCGAGCTCGTCTGGGACTTGGATGCCATGCTTCTTGACGGTGCTGACCAGACGAGACAGCGCGTGCTCGCACTTGCATGCGTGCGTGCGTGCGTGCGTGCGTGCGTGCGTGCGTGCGTGCGTGCGTGCGTGCGTGCGTGCGTGCGTGCGTGCGTGCGTGCGTGCGTGCGTGCGTGCGTGCGTGCGTGCGTGCGAGCGTGCCTAAGCCCTAGCAAAAGCCTAAGCTTAAGCCTAAGCCTAATCAAAGCCTAAGCAAAGCCTAAATTATACGCGATTATTATTTGGTGCGTTTTCGATGCCAAATACTCCGCCTAACAAATTGTCTCCTCCAAGTAGGTAAGCAGGGTGGCTGCCCCGCGCAAATCTGCCCCGTGTGCCCCGCGTGCCCCGCGCGAGTATTTTTTCCCGAATTCAAAAGGCAATTCCTATTCGATGCATGCAACGCGTACGATGCATGGAAAACTAAATGTCTAAAAGCGGGGAGCACGGAACTGCGTTCGTTATTGCGGTACGCTTCCCTGAAAACCCGGATTTCCATTTAAGCTAATGTGATTTAGACATGGCTTAATCGATTTGGATGAAACTTGGTGGAAGTCCAAGGTAAGCTGTGCTCTACAGATTGTGAAGTTTGAAGTAAATCGGTTTGAGAACGCCAGAGTTATTCAACCGCAAACACGTCCAGTCTAGGGTGCGCCACTCTTATGAATTATCAGTTGCTCGCATGTCACTTGCAGTTGATCTCTAGACTGCCTATAAGTTGAATGGCTGGCAAATGGCCGAATGGCCTTCCTCATTCGAACGTACTCGTGATCACATCTTCTGTTTTCTTCCCGCGTTTGCGCTCACAGGTTTGACTCCCTCTTAGTGAAGTTGTCGATTTCTTGGAATTCTTGCTCGCTTCGCATTTTTTCGATGCTGGCCACCTTGTCAGTTTTCTCCATCCAAAACTTGGCAACTTCGTCCACGGTTTTTCCTTTACTTTCCGGCATAAAGTACCACAGGAAGGTGCCCATTGTAATCAGACCAAGAGTTAGCGGCAGAAAGGACCTGAATGTGTCTAGCAGCATTGGACGAAGTTCGTACAACGAATACAATACAAGCATGAGTCATGACTAGGATAATTACCAGCTTCCAATATATAGATAGAGAAGCGGATAAGCAAATGTGATTAGCACTGCCGAAATCGCCATGACTGCAAAAGGAATGCCAGCAGCCAGAGCCCGCACCGCCTGCGGGCAAATCTCCAATGGCAGCACTAAATCAATGGTATTTCGTTTACCTACAGTGAATGCTCTAATATCATCAGATTTGAAAAGCGACAAACTGGGGACTATGTAGAAGGGTCCAACCAATGCCGAGGCGATCGCGGTGATTAGTCCCAGCGTTCCCAATACCGCTCTAACCATCCTTAGTTCATCAGGCAACTGCCCGGCAATCGCAAGCGCAAAGGTCGCAAAGATTCCGATTAAGACTCCGATTAAGAACATCCGCTTTCTTCCGAACCGCTTCGCGAACTGTCCAATCCAAACGACAGTCATCATACCGATGGCGATTCCCCCAATGAACAAAACGGTGGCATACATAGACTGGGAGCTGTTGAGACCCAGCGCTGTAATCGTTTCCGTTGAATAGTGAAAGGCAATGTCTAAAACGCAACTGCACGTGCATGCCTTGATACTACCGGTAGTTTATGCCAAAACAATCTTTTGCATTTGTTATCAATACCGCACACTCGACGTTCCTAACAAGTTCGGCTTGCATTACCGTTTCCATTCAGATTGATGGTAAATCCGGCAGCGATGCAGATGATCAAAGGCCATCTCAGGTGTCTCGTCCTCAGAATATGGCCCAAGGACATTTTGTCCTCTTGTGACTGTTGCAGCGCCTTTTCCTTTTCAAATTTCTCTTTTTGTTTTTGCCATTTCGCTTCGGAGCCGCCAAAGAATAAGTAGGACATCTTTGCGTCATTCTCGTTATTCTCAGTGATGTAAAGATGCTTTTGGGATTCTGGTAGATAGAATGTCAGGGACATGTGAAGCAGTGAAGGAACAAGTGGCAGCTACAATGATATTTTCGACTTCACGAGTGCCAAAGAGACAATGAGAGTGGTAGCGCGTATTTGCATGCCAGCACTCACCAGCTGTCCAAAGTGCCAGATGTCTTGCCTGCCAAGAAAAATGGGCGTATGCAGCAGTAGCCCGATCGTGTGCTGCACCTCCACCGTCCAAATGATAATAGGCACTGTGTTTTCCCGCACTCTGGTGTGACACTCGGCCACGTAGATGCCCAGACTCAAGGCCATGCCCGTCGCCATGCCCATGAGAAGCCTGCCCAGGATTAGCAGTTCGAACCGGTTCAGGAACTGCACCGCGGAGAAGCTGACGAACGAACCGACGATGCAGAGCGCGTTCTTCACCACCAACATCGTCTGCTTGCGACCTGCAGCAACGTTTTCAAAGCTCTAGAAAGGCTGCAGCTTTCGCTCGTGAGCCAAACCGATTCTGTCGGCCAGCGCCGACACAAGCAGGGATCCCAGACAAAGTCCAATTGGGAACGTCGACGTGATAATCGACCAGAAAAGCTTCTTGCCCTCCACACTCAGCTGAGTGCCATAAGAGGAGCGGTAGGACTCGGCGATGAACTTGTCCACAAACGTCGACGCGACATTCAACGAATAGAGCAGGCATGGCGCCATGCCCAAGGCGAAGTGGGCCACATCAATGGCCCAACTTTTTGCCGACATTTTGCTTTTGCTCCGTCCTCTCGCAGTGTAATGGCGGTTTTCCGCGCAACAACGTCAGTGTCGGATGGTTTGTCCCCAGGCAGAGCGTTGTGTTTGAATGCGATCTGGGTCTGCGCGTCAGTGCAAAACGCCGAAGAATCCATCATCGCATTGCACGGCTGTTACGACGCGACTCGTCGATGCGCAACCACGACGCTCTAGGTCGCGTGACGTCGCGCTGTCGAGTGCCAACTGCGGACGCGGACACCACCAGGCAGCGGCACTCAGCACGATCACGGACGAAGCGCACTGATAATACCTGCATTACCTAGTAGCGCTGTGAGACTCTGCGAGACGTTGTGTAATGTAGTACAAAAACAAAATCTTGTCTTGATGGATATGCACTGATTGTGCACTCAGTGTTGCGTGGCGCGGCGGTGCAGCTGCACTCACTATGTGTTGCACTCGCTGCACTGCGTGCGTGGGTAACTGACGCTACCGACAATTTTGACTCAACGCTCCGACAAAGCAATCTACAATGGGCGCAATCAGCAGTTCAGACTCAAATTCAGGTTGGTTCGATTTGAAACCAACTTGTTGCACGAAGTAATCGAAGAAAGGTGAAAAATTGCAGTGCTGGGTGAAATATATGTGCTGTACTGAAATATGGTGAATTGCACAGTGACTTGTCAACTGAAATGCAAATTTAAACGCTAGTGTCAGTCACTGGTAAGTGTAAATGAGACTAAATCACGCAACAAACTGCAACGACTGCTATGACGTAGCTGCTGTCCCCTTTTGGCTGATGCTTCATGGAGGGTCCCTCATTGGGGCTTTGTCCTAAATGGTAGGACAAATTCCTAATGCGCAATTCTAAAATGACTATGTATGTTTCCCCTACCTGCAAATAATTCTGTGACAACACAACTGTGCTTCTACACGCACTCTACTGGTCACACACATTTCACCTCCCTAATTGATTTAAAAGTTGTTCTAGTCAGCGACTCGGCGGTTCAAGACGCTTTGGACTTGTTGGCTTGTTGTTTACACAATGCATCAAGTGATAGTGGGTCACTAGACAGTGGACAATGTTGCATCACCTTGACGACATTTTAGTGTCTCACAGTTACACTTGTTGATTACAATGCTGGCTGTGGGCAGACTACTGCAGGATGCAACCAACTGACATGCCTCACCACTGCTCGCCACCAACACAAGGGGTCATCAGGGCTGCCCCACACTCAATTGGTTCTCCATGGAAATCTATCTTATTCAAAGCTCCAAAGTTATGGATGCCATTTCTGTTGAGCCATTTTTCTATGATATCGCATACAGACCTCACGCATAGATTCTTTTTCCTTATGCGCACAAAAAAGAGCGGGAGCATAGATAATTCAAATTGCGCGACTACCGTGATTACCACTTCAACTACAATATTTCTCGTTTCAGGTACCGTAATTCTTGCTTTGGATTAGGACAACGTCACCATAGGAACGCGTCGGGCCGATACGCCAAAGGTGTTACAAGTGTTACAAGTGTTACAAGTGCTACAAGTGTTACAAAGGGTACGGTACAATTTGCAAATTTACACACAGCTGTTTTTTGTTGGCTCGGAAAATCGTTTTGTTCTGTTAATTTGATAGTCGTTTTACGATGCAAGAATTGATTAGTAGCTGTTAGAAAATGAAGCGAAAAAGCCAGCGCGTACCGCCCCGAACTTTGGAGCCAACGACGTGCAGAGTATTCTGGATAGCTTGCGACCGCGCGACGGGGCGCACACTTTTCGATCAGCAGCTGCAAGAATCGCGTCCGTATCCCGTCACGTCAAAGACCCGGACAGTTGCTGCCGGCCGATTGACCCAAGTCGACCACATGAAAAAACGCAGAACCTGGTGGCGGTGGCAGCAGCCGTACAGCTGCGAGTCAGCCAGCCAGCTACTACCATCGCCGCCGGTTTCATCTTGCGCTTCAGGCTCGAGGCTTCATCTTGGGACGCTGGAAGTGGGAGGGGTGTCACGTTTGCCTCACTGGAATTAGTACTCCTCCCCCGTCCCCTCCCGTTTTCACTAGCCTCTTTGATTGATCGATCCCTTGCATGAATAACAGTGGGATGGGGCTCCGTGCTAGCCTACTACCGCCAACTCCCAGCCCTCTCGCTTTGTACGGTTGTTTCTGGCGTGTGTTTGTTTACTGTGTGTTGGCCTTGTTGCAGCGTACGCGTTGTACACGTTGTCGAGTTTGTTGGCTCTTCAGAGCGCTGTTTTGTAGAACAGATCGGTTCGGTACATCTGACCAACTTTTCCGCTGAACTTTTGCAGCTACTTTCACCTCTCTTTCAAGGAAACAATTCTAAAGTTTTGTATTGTTACTGACTCCTTTGTCGTTATTACATCGCTATTATTAGGCATGTCTAATCGTAGTCGAATTCAAATTATTGGGGTCTCATAGCGAATGCATGCTTGCCAGCAGACGACAGACTCAAACTTTGGCGTATCCTTGGCGTATCGGCACATTTGGCGTATCCGCTTTGGCGTATCGGCACGGAACCCATAGGAACGCACGCGTTGGCTAAAAATGGCAATTTTGAAAATATGCAACAAATACAACATACAACAGATCACTGTTTCCGCCTCCTAAGCACTAGCGGATCCAGACGGGGGGGAGAGGGGGGTCTCCCCCTCCTGTCAGCTCAGATTTGGGGGGGGGGGAGGGGGAGAGTTCAGGGGGAGAAGAAGGAAAAAAAGGACGAGCACAGGGGCAAAGTGGGCAGATTTTTACGTTTTCCTTGGATTTTTGCACTCAAAAGCGTAAAATTTTCGCCTGCGGCCCTGTGGTTATATTGCAACTCACTAGTGTGCGTTGAAAATACTTCAAACAAAGCAAACGGCGATGCCAGGGCCAAAACTTGACTTTCTGCGATGAAACAAATTTGACCTTCTCCCCCCTCTGTCGCAAAATCCTGGATCCGCCAGTGCTCCTAAGCCTAAGCCTAAGCTAAGGCCTAAGCTGAAGCCTAAGCAACAGCAATCTGTGATCAGTGATCAGTGAACCTAGGGAACAGTGATCTGTTGTATCTGTTGTATGTTGTATTTGTTGCATATTTTCAAAATAGCCCTAAAAATAGTCCGCCGAAATTTTTGTTAGAAGTAAAGATGAAGCGCGCCGGTGGCTCGTCCGAGTCTGCCGCCCCCGCGGGCGCGAAGCGCCGAAAGGCTGCCGGATCCAGTCAGCCTTCCCTGGATCAGGTAGGTTCCGCTCGATAATTATTTTTTCCTACCCAAAAAAAAAGAAGCAAATCCGCCTTGCGCGCCGTAGGTTCGGCTCTGCGTCGAGCTGTTCGACTTTGTGCGTCACTTCAAGACGGAGGACGGCCGCGTTCTGTGCGAGCCGTTCATCAGAGCGCCCTCTAGAAGGTGTTGTCGATTATTCTTTTTTCTGCTTCTCTTTTTTTTCTGGATTTTTTCTTGTGTTTTTTTAGGACGTCGCCGGAATACTACAAGGTGATCGAGAACGCGATCGACCTGACGCGCATTCAGCAGAAAGTGAAAACGGAGGACTATCTGACGGTGGAGCAGCTCTCGGCCGACGTTCGGCTTCTCGTGGAGAACGCCAAGCGCTTTTACAAGGTTTCTTGTTGTTGCGCTGCACTGCAGTGCTTGTGTGCTTGCCAGAGGGCCACCACAATCCGTACATGGTTACAATCAACAACAACCAATCAGGGGACGTTCCAGTATATCACGTCGCCGTTATTGTTAGCCCCTCGGCGCCACTCCTACGTCAATTTCTCCTGGCCAACAAAAATGGGGCCTACATCAGTAACTCGGCGACCGTGGCGGGAGAGGACGCCTTCCCTCTGAGCGGCGATCTGCCAAGCTGCTAGCCGCTTCAGAAGGGCAGTTCGGAATCCGACGACGCCTCCGAATTGTGGGAGGTGTTCGCCGCTCGACGCGACGAGTCGTTGGGCGAGGCGGCGTCGGCGTCGGCGCGCGACCCGAGCAGGTCGCCTTCCCGGGCGAGCGTCCACTCCGACAGCTCGACCACCACCACCACCACCACCAGTCGGAGGGGTCGGGGCGCGCAAAGTCCCTCCCAGCGAGCCTATACCGGCGGCTTCGATGCGGTCGACCCCTCGGTTCTGGACGAATTCCTGGCATCCGTGGTGGAACTTACCGACGACACTGGCCGACTGCTGAGTCCGCCCTTCCGGCTCCTGCCCTCGCCCGAGGTGCATCGTCCACACACGTCTTAATTAATGAGACTAATTAATTGGTTGGTCGCATCACAGGAGTACCCCGAGTACTACGCGGCGATCAAGGAGCCGCTCGACCTGAAGAGCATGGCGGCGCGGATTCGAGACGGCACCTACCGTAGTCTGAACGACGTCGACCGCGACTTTTCGCGGCTCTTCAAGAACGCGCGCGCCTTCAACGAGCCCGGATCCATGATTAGCAAGGCGAGAGCTCCCCCCCCCCTCAGGCGGGATGACGTCATCATGTGGACTGGGACATGATGGTAGAGCCGTCTGGACAGAGGGTTGCTGAAATTCCGGCCCGTTAGGTCGAGAGGCTCGGGCTGATTGATTCTCGTCTCTCACTAGTCAATATCCCGCCAGAGAGCCCCAGAGATCATCATATAAGCGGCTCACCACACTCAAACCAACAAGATCGGCAGCCATTCCATAGGTATTCAGGACGCGGCGGTGCTGCGTCGGTACTCGTCACGGCGGCGCCTGGAGCTGCTCGAGGGCGGCGGAGGGGCTGTCGAGAAGGGACGGGCCCGACAGAACGCCGAGACGATCGAGGACCTCCAGAAGCAGACCCTGGAGCCCACGCCCCACGAGTGGGCCGAGGACAGCGACGACGACGGTACGCCCCTCCCTGGCGAGTGGTGTTCGTTGCACCGAAATGTCGCTCCGACGCTCGCAGGCGAGGAGCTGCCACAGACAGCCGCCGACCCTCTCCGACAGCTCTACGCGATCGTGCGCCACTACAGACACGCAGAGGAGGACGAAGAGCCGCTGGCCGAGGCTTTTTGCCAACTGCCGGACAGGAGGTGAATGGAGTGATGGGGGTGGCAACGAATATTGGTGCTTCCGGGTTCCTGGCTGCCGGGAGTGGAATCCCGAATGGTGCACCAAAACAGCGTGTAAATATGTGCTTTCTGGCCGAAATGGAGTGTAAAGGACGGTATTTTGGTGTTGTGACTTGTGTTACAGAGTACAATAAAAAGTATGACCAAGAGCACACAGTTATCATTATTGGGTGATGGGGGTGGAGGCTGGAGGGTAAGACCCAAAATGGCCAGAAAAAATTGTCTTCGTCACAGCTGGTACCCCGACTACTACGACGAGATCGAGTGCCCAGTGTCGCTGTACATGGTGAACAAGAAGCTCAAGGCGGCCCAATACAAGGACGCGGGTGAATTGCTGCGCGACCTCGTGATTATGGTGGAAAACGCCAAATCCTACAACGTGGAAACGTCGACCATATACCAGGCATGCGTACATACCGTAAACGCTAATATTAGCTCTCCCGCCTATGATTACACCCCCTCCCCAGGACACCAGTTTATTACCCGTTTGTAATGTCGCCCCTCCTTAATACACCATCGTCTGAAAGGCAAATTTTTCTGTGTCTGATTGTATGTACGGGCGCGTGTGTGTGTATGCATGTACATGTATGTGTACGTGAGAGAGTATTAGAATGTACCGACGTTATATTTTTTCCCTTAAAAAGCCTCTCCACGCGCTTCGCTCCAACAAAGCCCGCCACACTTCGACCCTTCTAGTTTATTAGCCCCCCCCCCCTTGTTTAGCCCCCCTATAATTACACCCCTTCGATGCCGCGAACGAAACACTTTGCCCGGGGGGGGTTAATTATAGGCTTTACGGTATAGCGCCGACACACACCTTTGTGCTCCAGAACGCCTGCGTTTTGGAGTCGCTGATTTTCGAGCGTGCCAAGACGCTGTTCCCGGAGCTGGATTTAAAGGCTAGCATTGGTTTCGTTTCGACACGATATTTTTTTTACTATTTACGTACAGTTTAGGCGATTATGGAAGAGTTCTCCCTCAGCGAGGCGCAACTCGCAGCCAACGTCCCGATGAAACAGTGCGTTCTTGCCGTTTTTTTTTTGGGGGGGGGGGGAAATTTTTAATAGGTTGCGCTCACAGGGAGCAGGGGGGACCCATGTCGTCGTCGGCAGCGGCTCTCGCTCGTCAGCAGCCGCCGCCACGCGCAGGCGCCAGCAAGCCGGGTCGCAAAAGTCTGGAAACTTTGGTGGAGCGGTACCGCTCGAAATTGATGCTCGTCTTTGACGCCCTAAACGGATACACGGTGCGTTGGCCAGTTTGGTATTGGGCATGCAGGTACCGGGGTGGGGGGGGGGTCCGCGCAATCGGCAAACCCGCCTCCCTCCCCTCCCCCCGACTGTTCACCTGTTTAGATTGATTTTGGACCCCCACTGCTCAAAAAGCACCTATGTAGTCGCTATTTCGGTGCTAGCCTTCTGCCCAAATGACCTAGTCCACCCGTCAATATTCCTTAATATTCTTCCCCCCCCCATAGCGAAAACCCTGTCACACGAACGATTGCGGAGTCACTGTGTGTGTCGACGACGAGTTGCCGTCCGTCAGGACGAGGACGGCCGGGAGATGGCGCAGCTGTTCCGCGAGCTGCCCCGCCGGGCCGACTACCCCGACTACTATGACGTCATCGCGGAGCCCCTCGACCTGCAGCTCGTGCGGGGCCGCATCGACCGGCACGAGTACTTCGACACGACCGCCTTCGGCCGAGACCTGGAGCTGCTCTTCGACAACGCCAAGCGCTACAACGAGGAGGGCTCCCAGGTACCCCGAACTGCTGCTACCGGAAATCCTCCAATAAAAGGGGAGGGGGGGGTATAGTTTCGACCTCCCCACTGGCATTATTGGACGGGAAGTACCTACCTCGAACTAATTTCGACGCGCATAGCAGATTTCGCCGTCAAAATGGCCGATTTGTTCAGTGGCTTTGGTCACTTTTCCTCATTTTATGGTGGAATCACCGCTTAATAGTTGCCGAACATCCGTTTTTAATGGATGCAACTGTATATCAGTATATTTTCAAGTTTCCCCTGGCGAGAACGCACTGTTGGAAGGGAGGCATTATTAGAGGATTAGTTGGCGTTGTCGACTCGCGCACACTCTCGACAGGTCTACATCGACGCCGTCCGTCTGGACGACGTCTGGCGGCGGGCGATGCGCGGTCTGGGTCCCACTGTGCTCCAGAACCCCAAGATGGTCAAGGAGCAGTTCGGCTGGAGCAAGACCCGCGCCCCGGGAGGGCCGAAAATCCAGCTGAAGAGCGTCAGCAGCTCGCCCTCTGCCGGAGTCGCGCTGCCGACTGCCACTGCCGACAAGAAGAAGGCGTCGTCGTCCCAACTCGCTGCCGCCGCCGCCGCCGCCGCCGCCGCCGCCGCCGCCGCCTCCCTGAGTCCCCAGCCCCCTCCCGTCGCCTCCCAGGACGCGGAGACGCGAAGACTTTGGGCCCTCTACATGGCCATCAAGGACCACGCGGACCACAGGGGCCGGAAGCTGTCGACCATTTTCGCGAAACTGCCCCCGAGATCGGTGCGTCGCCCCCGAGAAGTGATTCGCTCTGCCCAACGCAGGGGCCTTGCGCAGGAGTACCCCGACTACTACGAGGCGATCAAGCGACCCGTCGACCTGGCCAAGATCGGCAGCAATCTCGTGAACGGAAAGTACGACTCGCTGGGTGGGTGACGGTGACGCCACGAATGACGAAACAGGCAAGCAGCGCCGTGCTGTTGTCGTCCCTTCCAGAGGGCCTCTTCCAAGACTTCGTGCTGATGTTCGACAACGCGTGTCGGTTCAACGAGCCTGACTCCGTCGTCTACAAGGTGCCCGCTTTCTTTGTGCAAACCGGTTCAATTTCTCAACCCAGATCTTTTTAGGACGCGCTGGCGCTGCAGAAGGTGCTGTTCCAGCGGCGGACGGAGCTGCAGGCGGAGGAGGAGAGCAGCGTGCCCGACGTGGGCCAGCAGGTCGCCTCGATGCTCCTCGCTCTTTTCGTCGCCGTCAACAACCACCAGGCGAGTGACACACACGAACCGAACCGGTTTCGTCGCGTTCGTCGCACCCAAATGGCTCCCTCTGTCGCAGGACGCGGACGGCAGGACGTACAGCGACTCGCTCTTCGAAGTGCCCGAACTGTGGAAGGCCAGGCAGATGCCCGGGTGTGTGCGTGCGTGCGCCCTCGACCGACACGCGTACATGCGCGCTGTTGTAGTGAGCCGCCGCTGGCGATGGAAGGCATCAAGCGGCGACTGGACCGGGGTCGGTACCGTCGACTGGACCGCTTCCAGCGCGATATTCTGGCGCTTTTGGACACCGCCCGGCGCCTCAGTCGCACGGACTCGCAGGCGAGACCGGTTTGGTTTGGACTCGGAAAGGAGAGGAGGGAACGGCTGTTCTTCAGCTGTTCGAGGACGCGACGGAGCTGCAGACGCACTACGCTCAGAGTCGCGACGAGATCTGCCGTCAGCTGCAGTCCCCGGCCAGCCACCAGTCCGAGAGTCGGCTGCTCAAGAAGATGGAGGAGGAGCGCAAGGCGAAACTGCTGCACGAACCCGCGCAGCCCAAACCGACCCTGGACGAGCACGAGGAGACGGACCAAGCGGCCGGTCGAGCCAAAGTCGGTGTCTGAGCTATTCATCACTTCCTCATATTTGTATTGGTGGTGGAGTGGGGCGGTATCACATTGTTTGTTTGTTTGTGTGTGGGCCGCTTCTATGGTCGCGTGGCCCTCTCTCTGGTCACAATCGACCGCTGCCAGTGAGAGATGAGATCCAGTCAGCCCGATCCTCGTGGGGCTGGCTCCCCTAACGAGCCGGAATTGTCATTGCCGCCGGGTTGGGTTCCGCTGGCCGGCAGCTCAAGGGACGCCCAGGACATACATCTCCCAGAGGAGACCAACCTGCTGTCCAGACGGCTCCGACCATGTCCCCATGCAATTGTGTCGAAGGCGTCGCGTCGACAAATGCGATTCGGTGGCCTTTTCGCAGTCGACGCTGTCGGTGTTGGAGACGGCGGACGGGCGGCGGTACGCGGCGGGCGCGTTCGTCTACGTCTCACCGTCCTCGGAGCAGCGGGAGAGGGCCGAGCTGGACCGACACGTGATGCGCGTGGAGGCGCTCTGGCGCGACCCGGAACTGGGCCAGGATTTTGTGAGAGGCCTCTGGTTCTACAGGCCCAAGCAGACCTACCATCTGGCGACGCGCAAATTCTTTCCCAACGTGCGCAGCTTCGCGCCTTGAATGAGGAAGTCGATTAGCGTCGCGTATTAATTAATTGATTAATTAATTAAGGAGGTGTTCAAGAGCGTCTTCTACGACACGGTGACGGCGGACCGTCTGGACGGCAAGTGCCTCGTCATGTGGCTCAAGGACTATCTCAAGCTCGAGCCGAAGGTCGTGTTTATTCCCTGGACATGCAGATGCGGAACCGGAACCGATGCTAGCGTTCACTCCTGCAGGGCTTCCCAGAGGAGGACGTCTACGCCTGCGAATCGCGCTACCTGGGCCGACAGCTGCACTTCAAAAAGTTGAAGGCATGTTTCGTTGGCGTTATTTCGGTGCGCTTCACTCGGCATAGTGACGCCGGCATTCTGCCTGCTCCAGACGTGGCCTTACGACTATGAGGACGTGGAATTCGCCGAGCGCGACACGCCTCTGGAGTTGGAGCGACAGAAGTCCTGCTTCGTGCAGCAACCGCCTCAGCGGCAGCAGATCCGGGAGGAGCAGCGACAAGAAGAAGTCAAGGATGAGCTGGTGGACGCCCCCTCCACCGTCGGCACTGCCAGGAATAACGATGAAGAAGGCGACGACGACGACGACGACGACGACAAGATGCAGGACGTCTTCCAGTCGGTGCTGCTCGACGAGGCAGAGGACGCTGACGACGGCGGTCCTCTGGAGCCCGACAGAGAGGTGAGGCCTTCTCGCCTCCTAGTGGCTTCGTTTTTTGGAAATTGCAAAAATTGCGACACCGCAGGAGGTGGCCTGCTCGTCCGCGCCGGCGGACGCTGCGGCCTCTTCGTCGGCGTGGCGCTTCTTCGAGCAGCTCCACTTCAACCAGCTCTGGCTGAAGCTCGGTGACGGCGTCGTCGTGAGCCGACCCGCGGCCACGCGGCAGACGATCGCGTCGGTCTTCGGCGAACACGACTACGACGCTGTGGGCATGCGCCAGCAGCAGCACGAGAAGGGCGCCCCCGCGCACGCGCTCATGCGCGTCGACCGACTCTGGCGCGACCAGGAGTGAGTGACACACGCCTTGCGGCGCTACCTACACCGCAGTGAATACCCCCCCCCCCCTCCCTCACCTTCCTGCGCAGGGGCGCCGCCTTCCTGAGCGGGCCCTCGTTCGCGCAGCCGGCCGACATCGAGCACGAGCCCAGCAGGATGTTCTACAAGCGAGAGGTGTTCGGCACGGACCAACCCGACTTGGTGGGCCTCCGCTTGCGTGGTTGCCAAGATGTTGTTGTTATTGCGGTGCGGTCTCTGCGCGCGCGTTCAGATCGTGCCCGTCACGTCCGTGATCCGCAAGTGCGCGGTACTGACGCTCAAGGACTTCTGCTCCAGTGGGGGCCTTTCTCGCTAACGCAGCCGACGCAGAGTGTTATTTCGGTGTGCTCCGCTCCTCCCGTCGTTTAGTGCGACCCACGGAGGTGCGAGAGGAGGACGTGTTCGTGGTCGCCCAGAGGGTGGCGGGCGGCGCGGGCGGCCTGGGCCAGACCCAGGGCAGCGTCCTCCAGCAGCAGGCGTTCTCCTCGCTGACGCCCAGTCAGTCGAGCTCGGATCTGGTCCAGCAGCAGCTCGCCTGCATCGCCGCCTCGGACGGTCTGGGCCCAACAACAAGGGCTTTTATTGGAGGTGGACGCCGCTGACGACAACGTGTTGCAGGCCGGTCGACGCCGGGCTCGGCAGCTGGCGAGCCGGCCTCCTCCCCGCTACCCTACTCGCCGACGACGACGACTGGAGGAGGGGCGGGCAAGCCGATGACGGAGTCTTCACTCAAGCGCCTGCGCGCCCTCAAGGTACATACCTGTGCGCAGTCACTTCTGGTTCTCAAAGCGAAACGTTCAGTCGTACCGCCTGTCGAACGCCGTGCTGGAGGACGAGATCTTCGTCTTCAAGAAGCCCATCGTGCCGGAGAAGGTGGGTGGGTAGTAGTGGTGAACTCGATGTCAAATACAAGTGTTTGATGACGCTACAGGGCCCCTCCCCACTGCTGATGCGAGCCGACACAACAGTGGACACGGAGGCGCTGGCGGCCGATGGGGACCGCAGCGAGGACGCGGGCTCCCTCCCCGAAGCGCCGCTCACGCCCAAAGTACGTGCGCACAGTTTTTTGTTGACGAAAATTTCGACCGAAATCGAACTCTGCCCCCAAAAGCAGTCTTGGTCGCTGGACGGCGTGCCGAAGCTGAACAGCCGATCCAAGAGCGGCTACATCCTCTTCTCGGCGGAGATTCGCAAGCGCATCATGGCCGACAATCCCACCGAGACGTTCGGACAGATCAGCAAGCTTGTCGGCACCGAGGTTTGTTTGTTTGTGTTTGTGTTTGTGTGTGGGCCGCTCCTATGGTCGCGGGGCCTCTCTCTGGTCACAATCGACCGCTGCTAGTGAGAGATGAGAGACCCAGTCAGCCCGATCCTGGGGTGATAGCTCCCCTAGCGGCACCGAGGTCGGGCGGGCGGGCCCGTTCGAGTCGCTTGTCGACGCCGAACTTTGTGACCTTGCAGTGGAAGCGCCTGACGGAGGACGAGAAGAAGGAGTACGAGCTGAGGGCGGCGCTGATCGCGCAGGAGCGCGAGCGCTCCGACAAGCTCAACCCGCCAGTGGGGCCTAAAATTCCGCCCGGACAGATCAGGGTGCGTGGAGGGGGGGGGGGGGGGAATTTTAGGGGCAGAGACGACAGTCGTGCACAGGTGTTCGTGTGTCGCTGGCTCGACTGCGACTATCAATACGACACGGCCGACGCGCTGCTGGAGCACGTGACGAAGGCGCACGTCAAGACTCCAGGTGAGCTGGCCAGCTAGCTGGCGATTTTTGATTGCAAGCAGTTCGATTTGAGCGAGTGCGCAAGGTCTTGTTGTTGTTGTTGTTGTTGTTGTTGTTGGATGTGGGGCAAAACGCTGGGAGGCCGTCAATGGCCCGTATACGTAGCATGCACATGTCTATGAATGGCGGCTTCCCGTCTAGAGCCGAAGCGTCAGCTCAGATAGTTAGTTAGCCACAGACTGTAATCTGGGGCAGCGAGAGCACGAAAAAATTCACGGATAAAGAAATGCTCGTTGGTGGCTCCATCAAGAATCGAACCCAGAACCGTGCGTCGCGCAAGAGGCCGATTCTCTGCCACCAGCCCACCGCTGTCGGATCTTATCCGTTGCTATCGCCAAAGGTCTTACTAAGGCTCGTCTTTAGGCGAGCCGCCGCTCAAGATCTGCCACTGGGTGGGCTGCACCAAGTACAAGAAGGACGGAAAGTAATTTATTTTCGAATTTTGAAGCCGGTTGGAATTTGAATGCGGTGAACTCATGGCCGAATTTGTTTTTTTTTTGCAGAGCGTTTCCCTCCCAGCCGCGCCTGATGCGCCACGTCAAGGAGAAGCACGTCTTCAACGCCGCCCGCAATATCTCCGTCTCGCAGCGCAGCAAGTGCGTGAATGAAATTTGGAAATTCGAAAAATTTCGACTTCGAAATGTTCAGACACTACTTTCCCGCGGCGCCCTCGTCGCCCTCTCCCTGCGCCTCTGCCGCCGCCGCCGCCGCTTCGCCAATGCCGATGGCAGCGGTGGGGCCGCGGTTTCTGCCGCCGCCTCCGCCCCCCAATTCGCAGACGGCTGGTGCAGCACCCTTCCCCCAGCTGGGGGGTGGGCCGGCCCAGCCTCCACCCGTCGGCCAGCAGCAGCCCGCCTTCCTCGCCTCGGCGGCTCACCCGCAACAACAACAACAACAGCACTACCCCTACAATCCACTACCGTATGGCTTCCCGCAGCCGCCGCCACAAGCGCAGGCCGACGGCCAAGACGCGCATCAGCAACAACAGCAAGCGCATCTGAATGGCCACGCCATGGGCGGGGTCAGTTTTTCAGGGTTCCCTCAACTTTCTTCCCCAAAGGTTTTTAGTTGGCGGACGTAACGCCACTTATTCTACAGTACTTTTTCGCGCACTTAGATTAATCGGCGGCAGTAAACAACACTAATTTGTAATCCTCTACGAGTGCGCTGAGGTTGCGCAGATGCTCAATCGATGCGAGTACTTTGGCTTTATTCAAGGCGCTGTGCAAATGTTGCTCAGGCGGCCACTCCCCTTGCGTCGTCCTCAACTGACGGCGCGCCTGGCTGCTTCAGCGCCGTCGTTCTGGACTTGGCTGACTAAGTGCGCTGACGCCTCGCTCGTAGTCATCTCGATTACCGTCGTGGTAGCCGACCAGTAGAACTGGTGCACGAAGCTTGCCTGGCGGCCGTGGCGCGCAGTTTGCAGAGTGGCCGTCAAGCGTACTCGGCGACACTACGAGAGCTTCCTCTCCATTCCCGACGGCGACGATACAAATCATTTGCAGAAGCCGCGCTGCTGGCCAACGGCGACGTTTTCGTCCAGCCTCACTCACAACAGAGGCAGTGGGAAACGTAACTCGTTGACGCGGCGGTCCTTGAACGTCCAATGTTACAATGTATGGCTCCATACCGTCGGGGGGCATCAAGCACTGATGTTGGCATCTTGTCATGTTTGCTCGAAAAAATTTTTGCTGGTGTTATCTCGAGTGACTGTTTGCCATACATCAGATCAGAGCAACGCAACATAGGTATCGTTCGATCGAATGCTCGGCCACCCATTAGTGCAGCAGCATACCAGCCACTCATTCATTCCATTCTCTTCGCTTGGTTCGTGGCGTGGGTGGGTACATGAGTTCGATAGATTACTTATGTATGCCTCCGTTTACTCTAGCGGTGAGACACGTACTGTACATAACAGTGGCGTTACGTTCCCGAACCAAAAATCTTTGGGGAAGAAAGTTGAGGTCACGGTT